>PVJO010011736.1:0-58356 GCA_004026905.1 Hystrix cristata
TCATGAAAGTGAGGTTTTGAGGAGAGGCCAGGAATTTCTGTTGGAGTGGCAGGTGAAGAAATGCATGTGGGCCCATGTGGACTTCAAACCCTCCTTCTGGAAGATGGAGGCCTTAAAAATAGGTATGACTCAGAAGGGCCATGTCTTCACTCGACTTTTAATTCTGAGGTGCATGTCCAGCGTGTGTCACCAAGGGGCCACCCACAGCACGCAGGTTAGAGCAGAATCTATGGAGAACTCGCCCCTGCCCCTGCTTATCTTGGAGAAGGGGGCATCACTTCTGCTCAAGGACATCGCCCAGAATTAGTCTCACAGCTTTAGCCACCTGCCCGGGAAAGCAAACAACAAACGGAATATCCAGCAAGTTTCACTGCTTACCGTGCAGGGTCAGGGAGAAGTGGGCGAAAAGCCTCCAAGTCATTTTCTGTTCTCTTCAGGCCAGAATTTGTATAAGGGGAAATCATGTTCGATGTCACGGTTTTTTTCTTACAAAGTTTTTGATTATTTTATTTTAAATCCTTTCCTCCAGTGAGATTTATCTGATGACATTAGAATTTTTCATGAACTTAGAAACCGTATTCTGCTAACAATTATCAACTAGATTCTGTTAGATTTCTATAGACATCACCTTTGAAGGTGCAATGTTTTTACTCTTAAAACAGAGACTTTTTTTATTTTATAGGCAATACTAGAATCCTTACAATATATTTCCTAGAATCGTACATTAGAATTAAAAAATCTTATATTTTAAATTTTACTAATTTTGTAGGGTTTAATGTTACCTCATTGTTTTAATTCACATGTATTTGTTCAATGTTTGTGTTATTAAACATTTAGATTTGTATTATTACTTGTAGAGATCTGAAATTTTTTCTACTTTATTTTTCAGTGAGATTAAACATTTTGAATATATTGTGTGCTTGTTCAAATACTCTAAACTGTGGTAGAAATCACTGTAATAATGTGGAGCCAACCACAGCTGTGTGGTTTCCCAGTTCCACAGAAATCAATGACTCTGCAGGAGGGCCGAGTGCAAAGATTGGAAATGACTTAGTAAAAGGTGAATTTTTAAAGTTTTTGTCCTGGAATGTTTTTCTATAGGTATGCTTTAGAAACAGCTATTTGTTTACAGTATAAAGCATTTAAAAATTGCTTTTAGTCATTTTTATTGAACCAAATATCTCAATGTGTAGTTGCATGTATAAAAGTATTGACCTTTGTTATTATGTTATCTTTTTGAAAAATTTTCCCTTAGACAATGTGTCTAACTTACTTTTTGGAGTTTTTAGTTTTCTTGCTTTAGATTTTAAATATGAGAATGACATTCATTTTTAGCATTTACCTTTTGCTGCTGTGTATTTTAAGCCCATGAGATTTCATGTTTCTATTAAATAACTGAATGCCGTACTTCATTCTTAAGGTCAGTAATTCAATTTCCTGATTACTTTCTCCATTTTAACCAAGCTATTTGCTTCCTTATGGTCAAAATAATACAGTATCAGTTCTATTCTCAAGTAGTTTCTCTTTTCATTTCTTCAAATCAGAGCTATTACCTTTTCCCCTAGAATTTCTATTTAGTATTTTTCATTATAACATTACATAAATATATATATATATACATATATCTCCAGCATCCACTTTATATGTATTTGTTTATTTTTAAGGTAAAAAATTCATAGCAAGTAAATTCAATTCTTTATCAGTAGTGATTCTATAAATTGATTTGTTAAGAATCAAATTTTTGTGGGGTATGCGCTGAGTGAAAAAGCCTTGTGTATATGAAGAACTGACAAATACAGTTTGGCTCTATAACACTGACATACAGACGTGGAAATGTAAAGCATTTGGGCACTAAGAATGAGGAAAAGAAACACTTTTATATAAGTCATCCCTCAATATTTACACATTTCTTTCAAACAATGGATTTGAGAGATTGGTGAAATGTTTGCAAAGGAGAAGCAAACGAGAGAACACAGTACGCAGTAGCGAAGATACCTAGGAGTTTTGCAGACAATAAACAGTAGACACTTGTTTCAGCATGCCTTGGATAGAAGTATTTTACCTATTTTCTTATCTCTCATGAATGAGTATAGTTGTCTTTTTTATTAAAGAAATACTTGAAGGAAAATAATATGGAATATTTAGGGGAAACCAATAGCAAAAGAGGGAGTGAATGTGTTTCTAATTCTCTAACACTGGAAGATTACTCTGTGAAAGGAAATTTAAAGGGGGATGATGGGAAAAGAAACTGTGGGAAGAGCAATTAATAATGTACAAGTATAAGAAAAATTATGTTAGTATTCAGGGGAGCAGATGCTTAAGAACCTGTTTATATCAGGGTCTAATGAAAAGTCAAGTTGGATAGAAATCGTCTTTGAAGGCGAGAAGAAATGCTCCTGCCCATTAGACAGTGATGAAAGCCCAAGTGATTAGAGATGATAAATAGCTTCCCCAATTGCACCATCAGAAATACTGCCTTCCAGTGAGACCAATACAAGTGGAACAGATGATTTATAGATATTCAAAAGCAAGTGACTCTGTAGCATCTCAGCAAAATAAAACACTGAAAAGCAAGAGTCTTGAAGGAGGTGAATGGATTTTCTCACATGGATGGATCGAATGACCCTTCTGAAATGCAGTCTTCTCACAGTTATAAGCATGAACCCATCAATATGCTTAAAATCCTCCCACCATAGTAGAGCTTTTATATTTATCTACTTAAGGACAATTGGTATGTGATACATAGTAACTAACACCAGTTTATTTTCAAATTTAATGTTACTGATCCACGATGTGATTATATCATTTATTCCAGAAGTAAAAAGAGCTCAACAACTTGTTTAACAGCTGTTCTGACTTATACTTGTAAGTCCACACTGTTCGGATTTAAGATCCTTTTTTGTGTGCTGGTCTGCACACCTTGTTTATAGAGCCTCAATGTCTTTTTTTTGTGCAGTTCACCTTGTTTACACAGTACTGTAATTTTTTTCTGACTGCACTGTACAGTACTTCAGTTTTATGTTTTATTATACATTAAAGTACCACATGTAGGAGTTATGTAAATAATAAAAGTAAAGCCATCAGGCCAGAGTTTCCTTGACTATTTCTTTTTCTGAATATTGTAATGCGCGGAGTATAGACATTCCTCATTTAGCGACTAATTCACTTGATGACTTAACCTCAGGAATTTAACTTGATCATTAAACAAGGAGTGTTTGTATCACATGTACACTGTATAATGAAAAGCTCATAATTAAGAGTAACAAGATGCTCTGATAGCCTTCACATGGGACAAGTTTAGTGTGTGGCAATAAGTAAAGGAAACAGCACTAAAACACTACTACTCCAAGTAGTCAGTGCACTGAAAAACAACTTCCAAAGTCATTTCGCTCTTCTGGGAAAAAGAGAACACAGGGTCATTTTGGTACTTATCAGTGGGGGCCAGCAGATCTTTTAAAAGGAAAGGTTTGGGGTACTCTGAACATCTAAGCTAAGAAGCAAGGCAGGTAGTACAGTAGAAACCAAACTTGACTTTTACTCTGCCCTTCCACAAAGTCATTTAATCTCTTAAGATTTGTTTCTTCATGTTTAAGTAGCTTTCTGGGGTTGTTGTGAGAATTGGATGACTAATTCTAATATTTTCTCACTATTAGATGCACAAATGTTACTTCTTTATGCCCACTTGAACGGAATACACACATATTAGCTGCGGACATGTCAAAGATTCCCTTTCATTTATGTTTCATTGGGAGAATCTGTTTTTTATGCTAACTATGTATTGCGGTGACTCTAACACTTGCTAATAATGATTGTATTTGTACAATAGATACATGAAGACAAACCCAGATAAATATAATATAAAATATGAATCTAGCATTACAAACAAAAATTGCATGTAAGAAAAATGATTCATTAGTATGACCTGGCTAAGAAGCTTCCCAGTATTACTTTTCTTTGATAGAGCTGAAAGTCCCTTTCAAAGGTTAAATTTTTAATAACGTCTGCTTTTGTGAAAGAGATTACAGTGTACCATAGATCACTCACTGATTATAAAAGGACACTAAATAGCAGACAGGAGGCAAACGTGGCAGGAGGCTGCGGTGGTTTTCACTTGGATAGCAGAATTCATTAATTTACATCTTAGTGCTCTTGTAGGGGCAGAAGCACAATTCTTTAGGTCATTTTTGACATTTATTGAAAGTATTTCTTTGATTGTTAACATATTACAGCATGCAGCTGGATTCATAGGTAGAAACTAAAAATGCTAGACATTCTTTAAAGCATGAAGAAATCCTGCAAAATTCAGACAAAATCTTCTCTCAAATATTACAAATATTCAGTGTTACTCTTCACCATTTAAAATTGCCTACACCTAGAAACCAATTTCATTATATGTAAACGCAAAATATTTTAATAAATGTGGTGTAAACTAAAGTTTCTGGGAACTCACCTATGTCTCAGGGAAACATTATGAACTGTTTGCTCCAAATATTGGCAAGGGGCTCTCTATTTTGTAAAATTAGACTACAGTGGCAAAAGTGCTAGTGATATGAGTTATCCAGATAACATACCTATGTTCCTTTGCTTTTAAAATAATTACATTTATATAAATTGTTATATAAATATCAGCACCCCTTTTAACCCCTTATTTAAAAATTTTAAATACAAGGGAACATGTATAAATAATATTCAGCTGATTATTTAACCACAGATTTTATAGTTTATCCAGTAACTGGATAATTTCTCATTTTCCTAACCTGCCAACAATTTTTAAACAATAAAACTAATGAGATTGAATGTAAATATTACCAAGAAGCACACTGATTAGCAAGGACATAACATTCATGTTTCTGAATTTTATAGAAAAGTTCTGGGCTGCTGTCACCAGGTTAGTTTAAATACATACTAATTAGAGAAATAAAGGTCTCATTTCATTACAGAATAGGATAATGCATTACAAAAGATGTAAAATCAAATATTAAAGAAAATTAATCTTTCCAGTGATATGAAGCTTTGCCACTTCATTGTCTGAAAGCAGCCCAAATGAAAACATTCTTTTATTTCATGGAGCAATGGTATTTGCTCCATGAAGCTTGATGAGATTTTGAAAAATGTCAAAGATCAGCTGTGCAGTGAACTGTAGTCAAGAAAATTTTCATGTAACAGATGAATGTACCCTATGTGAAAATGTATCATAACTGCACTTATAAATGTTAATAAATCTTTTAAATAATAAAGAAATATTATGTTCAAAAGGAATGAGAATGAATATAAGGAGATTGTTAGTTCTCAAATCCCTTAAAAATCTCATGAAAAAATACCTTCCTTTCCAAGTACCATGACTCAAATTCCTGCAATGATGGATCTACAAAATGGGAATAGAGACAATTTGAATAACTCTAGTGCTTCGGCAATTCATTATATTATTAAATGACAGTATTTAGGTATCAGGATGCTAAAGAAATCTTTCAAGTAAATGAAGCTGTATTCAGTAGTGCTAGCAAAATCAGGAGTGAACTATACAATAATAATAGTATGAGAGAAATTGAGTGTAAGATGAGTTTTTCAATGTGTATTTAGTTCTTTATTATTTGACAGTACTGAAGAACTTTAATTCATTCAGTGAAAAATTAAGCATGGTAACGCAAGTATCACAAAACAATGTAACATATCTTGCAGGCGTGTTTATATGTTTCAAATATTAAATTAGATCCTGTATAAACTACTAGAAAGTAAGATCAGTATAACCATAAAATTTCCCAACAAATATATATTATTTAAAAGTACTTTGTACATCAAGCACTGTTACTGTTTTTGTGAGAAAAATTAGGTAACTGTAAATATGCCACTTTTACTTGAATACTTGCTTGAAAACGAGGATGGCAGATTTTATGAAAATTTATTTTATCTTCACAAAAATTTAATTGAGCTAAAACTCATGTTTTCAAGGGCCAAAGTTATCTTGTAAAAATTACTCTAATTATGAAAGGTTTTGAATGCTGTTAAGACTTACACAGTCTAGCAAAATTTTGTAGAATTTCTAATATATTTGCTTCAAAGTCGGCCAGGGCTGTAATATACTTCTAGCAAAGGTAACACCACTGTTGTGTATGTACGGAAGAGAAAACATGAGATTCCTCTTCACTCACATTCAGCAACTTTACTACAACTGGTAAAATTCACAATTCTCACTGAGTTTCATGAATAAAGATTGTTTTGAAATTGTTTACCTACATATAAGTATGCACACTAGTAAGTATGTATTAATTTGGGCAATGGAAATAAATCTACATCTGGAAAGCACATATATAAAGGATGCATCTCGATTATAAAATTATGTATTAGAGCAAATTTCAGAGATTATTAATAAATTTCATCTTGTTATATACTCAGAGGTCCGCCATTGTTTGTCAAGAGCACTTTGAGCAAGGTAGGGTGTAATTCCTGCACTTTGGAATGCTGAGGCAGGAGGGTCGCAAATTTGACCCCAACCTGGCAGTTTAGCAATTCAGGGAGACCCTGTCTCAAAAAAAAAAAACAAAACAAAAACAAAAACAAAAAAACAACAACAAAAAACCCCACACATTAAAATAGGACCATGGACACAGACGAATACCGAAGCCCTAGGTTCAATCTCCAGTACCACAAAACAAAAACCATCCTGTTAGAAAGACCACGCAAGCGATAAATGTGAGCCACATGTACCATTTAAAACTTTTTAGGGGTTGGAGATTTAGCTCAGTGGTAGAGCACTTGCCTAGCTAGTGCAAGGGCCTGAGTTTGATCCCCACACACAAAAACCATAAAACAAAACTTTTTAGTAGCCACATTATTCAATGTAAAATGAAGCCAGAAAAATTAATTTGAATTATATATTTAACATACCACACCCTCAAATTTTCATTTCAACCTGTAATTAATCAATGTAAACATTGAGATGCTTAACATTTCTTTAGGTTTTACTATGTCTACTTTAATTAAAATTAAATAACATTAAATTGTAATTCTTAGGTAAACACTGACCATATTTTAGTGCTTCATAACTATACCATGCTGGCGGCTGCATGTCTCCCAGCACTGGTCTATAGCATGGCTGGCAAACCTACAGCACATGCATTATTGTTTTTCTTTTAAGACAAAAGATCAAATGAATTTTTTCTAAACCAAAACCTCAATATTTGGGTTTAATTGCAATGTTGGCGCTTTGTGATAAATAAGTGGGTTTGTGGTTGCAGTTTGGCACTTGGTCTCTAAAAGTTTCACCATCACTGGTCTATCATCTTATTTAATCCTGTTTTTAGTTGCCTTACCCCAAATTAACAACTCTGGATTAGTCAAACATAGTTTTTAGTGTCTAAGCAAACCTTTGGCCTTCTCTTTCCCTGTACTTAGATTAAGCTCCTTCTCTCATGTCCAAATCTATTTTAAGGAGGTTCAAAATTCTAACTACTTCATTAGGTCTTTTATTGTAGCTAATTAGTTCACAATAAATTATGTTCTCTTGCTTCACACTTTGGGCATTATGTTGACTCTTTTGAAGCAATATAATGTTTGATCTTGCATCAATGACGTGTGATTCTGAATTAGTCTAAGAGTGGGCCTCGGTTAGATTTTCTGTAAATGCATTTTAGAACAGGTTAAGAGGCTATGCCCTCCTCCCGCAGTGTGTTTGCTGAAACCTCACCTCAGCGTGATGGTATTTTGAGGAGCTGTCTTCGGAAGGTAATTTGGTTGTGGGGGGGAATCCTCAGAAATGGATTTATTGTCCTAATAAGAAGAGGCCTCGAGCGAGCAAGGGCTCTTTCCACAGTGTGAGTCCGTAAATGAGTATATACGGGGTGCAGGCATCCTGCCACCCAGAAGAGTTCTCATCAGAACCTGAGCATGCTGGCAGCCAGTCCTCAGACTCCCAACTTCCAGAACTGTGAAAAACACATTTCTGCTGTTTGTAAACCACCCAATAGGCCCTATTTTGCTACAGCAGCCCAAACTGATTAAGACAGACAGTAAAGGAAACATTACAAAATGTTCAGACTACAGAACCGCGAATCTACATGAATATAGTAGTGGTGTTTTTTGGGTTTTTTTTTTTTTCCTGTCTATAGAAGACGACAAGCCATGATCCACTGGGTTTTAAAGAAAGAATTGCAATGATTAAGTCCTACACTTGGTGAATTGCTACTCCAGTTCAACTCTGAGCACAGAAAACCATACTTGCTATTACACTGAGCTTTCTTTTTTTGGTTCTTCTATTTCTCTCTCCACTTGTCTTCCTTTCTGTCCATCACACATTTTTTCCTAAAAGTCTTCTAATGAAAATGGATCAATAATACTGATCTTAAAAGTAAGGTAGAATATACTTAGTATTTCCTGTACTTTACGCTCCTGAGGGCTTAATATAGATTAGTACCATATTTCAAAATGTTCTTTAAAGAATATGTAATTGTTGCCCTCAGAGTTGGTAGTTACTTAGCGCAGATCTTTAGTAAGGCACCGAGTTAAGAATCCCACTCAGATCCGCAGTCTGCAGACCTTTAACGCTGCTTCGCAAGGAAACACCAGGTGCCTTTAACAGAGAGGGATGCGCCGCACTAACACACCTGAATGGTGTGGAAGAGAAGATTATTAAGCTTGTATGTGGTATAGTTTTGACTTTAGCCCTTTTGTTTTAATCTAATATCAGCTGCTGGCAGCCTTCAAATGTACAACACAGACGCATTTATGTAACAGTGCCCCGTGACCAAAAGATTATGTGGTGTTTCACTCTCAATCCTCTCCTACGATACTAGGTTTGCACGCGTCAGACAGCTGTTGCTAAATAGCTGAACCGTCCCCCGAACTGTCCGAGCTAATACTGGCTCCAATCATTCTGCTGCCCCGTGGAGTGGTGGAGCATGACGTGGCTGTTGTCACGTTTCAAAGGCAAAGGACCCCGCTCTCCCGAGATCACACATTCCTCTGATCCTGGTGCTCCACGGTTCGCTTTCGTTGTCATTTTACTCTGAGTATACGAAGTTGTTTACAACTTTGTGTAAAATTTGAAGTTTAATTAGTTTTCTTTCCTTTCGCTTTGGATCACCTGGGTGAGTTTATGTTGAAATAAAAGAGGTTAACGGTATTTCCTTAAAATATGTTTTGTGTACATTCGGGGGCATCTCATATTTTTGAGGGAACCAATTTTAATAAGTTTACTTTTTTTTGATTTTCATTTTAAAGGATAAGCATTATATATTTTAATTGTTTAGGAAGCTATTTAATGGAATCTTTAGGACAGAGTCTGTCCATTAGTATCTTGATAAATGTACAATACTGACTTTAATGAGAGTGGCCAAAATACCTAGTTTTAAAATGTGAGGGAAAAGATTATTCTAAAACTTTCATTTTTTCTGTTGTCTATTAAGCATATTAAAAACAGGTTTTGTTTAAATGGTAAAGAATGTGTTTATTAATATTTTTAGCAACAACCTTTACCTCTGTCTTTCTCACTGTAAAAAAGGGAATAATATTAAAGTGGGACATTCTTGAAATTGTTGTAGGGATCAAATGAGATAATATCTGAAATTTAGATTATTCATGGGATTTGAATATATTCATATTTCATACTTTTCATAATTAATGAGTTCTATTTAGAGGATATTTTTGATAATACTCATCCTAGCTAACATTAAATTATTCTATTGACCTATTGCTATTATCCTGGATATTTTCCTTCAATAAAGATGCTTTCAACAAACCTTGAAAAAAAACAAGGTAAAAATCCTGCAAAAAGAAGATTTATACAAGGGTAGGAAATGTTGCATTAGATATGTGTTGAAAATCTTACTCTATTTGATTTTAATAATTATTTCTGTCATCAGTTTTAACATCTTTCCACTACTCCTCACTTGAAACATGTCAACTGTGCCAAGCTAGATGCATCATAAAATGTATTATAGTCAGGAAAAAAAATATGCAATTAGAGTATTGATGTGTGTATGCTGGCTGTTGTTATAACAATGCTGTATAACAAACCACCCTAAACTCAGTGATTTCAAGCAACAGTAAAAATTCCATACTTACGATCATGGCGTGACTGCACTGTGGCTGGCTGAAGATGCCATCCCAGTTCTTGGCTTCAGGTTTCCAACTGCGAACCCCACAGTGTATATAGTAGTTGTTGTTCTAGAGTCAATGATATGCAAGTGAGCAGATTTAATACAGGATGTTTACAAGTTACAACATGCACATACAATCCAAATGCAGGAAGAGTGCAGAACGTCTATCACTGGAGACCCAAAAGGTCCAGTCGAGGGCTGGAAGCCCACAGCACTGTTCCATGTAAGTCTCTGTCTGCACTAAATGGCTGAAGAAATCTGTACTAGGAAGCAGGATACGATGCTCACAGCAGAGATGAAGACCAGCGCTCCCCTGAAGCAACCACAGCCATCCTTGACAACAGCAAGGCCCCGAGCTCCTTCTGTGAGGAGAACAGCTGAGTTCCCTTCGGGAGAACCAGCTTCAGCTGAGCTTTTCCTGCGAAACAGCCCGCCAATGATCTTCTGCTCACATTCTCCTTTATGTTATGTCAGCAACAATCCTCAGGTGGATCCTCTACACCCAGAACCACACCAACTCGGTCCGGCTGGGCGTTCCTGCTTAAATTGACTGTATCAGTCCACCACAAATCACCCCTGGGCAACTTGATAAACAGACACATTTCTTTAAACCATAGTCTCCAGTGGCAGATTTATAAAGAAGTAACATATGTTGGTCCATTCAGATTTATATTCACAATACAATTCTTATTGCACACATTCTCATGAGAAACAAATATTCAAAAGTTTCTCAGCTCTGATTACAAACAAGTGTCCAAAAACTACAAATATACATGCTTTACAACTCCATTCTGTCTCTTGTTGTAAAACTGTAAATTATTTGTTTAAAGTGCAATATACCAAGACAGTGCATTCACATTAAAAAATATGGCTTCAAATTTTAAAACTTTTTTGATTTCCATTAACTTTAACAGAGCATGGCATCACTAAGAGACACCACTAATGATCTCCTGCACCCCAAATACACTCTTCTCTTCTGCTAAAGGCCTCAGGTCATTTTTCCATTGTCCTATTTCTTATTTACAACCACGTTCTCCTCTGTTCATCCTTGCAATCCACAACTCCCCTCTGGCCAAATGCTTCGAGTCACTCTGCTGGCTCTCTGTTCCTGATTTCCAATGTAGATCTGGCCAGAAGCCTTCGACAGTAACTATGCTGCTGTCCCAAGGCTAGACCGCACTGAAAATTTTCTGCCACCCAGGCAATACCTCCAAACACAAGCAAAATGCAGACCAACCTCTGCCAAAGCATGTATATACTGCCTGCGATCCAGCAGCCAATGCAGTCTTTCTCCACAGAAGCCTCCCAACCCTCGTCCTAAGTGGCAGCATTTCTATCGGTTACTCTGGTTTTCGACTCTCTGATCAGAATCTCCCATATAAGAAGTTTAGAGCATTCCAGGGCTGCCTCTTTGGCTGGTCTCGCAAAATCTTTCCAAATTAATTCCGAAGGTTCCTAAATCACATGGCAATGTCACAGCGAGGACCCCACTTCTCAGGTACAAATTTCTGTATTCGTTACCTTTCTAGAGTCAATGGTTTGCAAGAGAGCAGATTTAATACAAGGCATTATGAGTTACGACATTCACACACACAAGCCAAATGCAGGAAGAGTGCAGAACATCTACGTATGCACTGGAGACCCGAAAGATCCAATCGAGGGCTGGGAGCCCACAGCAATGATCCATGTACATCTATGTCTGCACTAAAAGGCTGAAGAAACCTATACTGGAACCAGGATATGACGCTTGCAGCAGAGATGAAGGCCAGAGCTCCCCAAAGCAAACGGCAGCCGTCCTCGATGACAGCAAGGCCCCGAGCTCCTTCTGTGACGAGAACAGCCGAGTTCCCTTGGGGAGAACCAGCCACAGCAGAGCTGCTCCTGGAAAACAGCCGGCCGCCATCTTCTGCTCCTGTTCTCCTTTATGTTGTTGGCAATGAACTTAAAATGGATCCTCTACACCCAGAACCATGATAACTCAGTCCAGCTGGGTGTTCCTGCTCCAGTTGACCATTTCAGTCCGCCGCAGGCTAAGGTCTGTGCTTTGTAGTGATCTGCCTCAGCAATAACCTAGTACTCGCGGTTGTGTCCGTGTATCTTATTTTGTGATCAAGGCTGAAAGACGGTGGCCTACTGGAGATATTTTATTCTCATGGCCAGTCACCAGGTTAAGGAAGACAAACTGAACTCCAATACCACATTCCAAGCATCTGTTTATAAACTTAAACGAACATCCCATTGGCCAAGGAAATTTCATGCTCAAATACACTGTCAAGATGAGAGCACAAGTACTCCTTGCCCATCATGGGGCTGAACTATGGCTGTAGCTGTGTAACCATAGCAACCGAAGCAAACAGTTAGAAACAGTCTATCTGAGGTAAGTGGTTTGTTGAATGAGATGTACACAGTAGGATTTGAAGTTAAAGGCAAACATTTTCCCTCACTTTAGGTCTTGTAATTTATATATGTAGAAACCTCTTTCCTGGAATTGGGTGAAACACCAGGCATCTCCCATATTTGATCTGGCCAGTCTGAGCTTAGACTTTCATGTGTTTAACCCTCCTTTCTGCGCTACTCATCTTTTCATCTCTATGATAAAATACCCAAGAAAATTAACTTGAAAGATTTTTGGCTCAGAATTTCAAAGGTTTTGCTCTGTGGTTACTGGACTCCATTGTCCTGAGGGGCAAGATGGAGAAAATCTCCTCACCTCCTGGTCGCCACATAGGGGCCAGGGAGAGACTGAGAGAGAGAGAGAGAACATGGGAGGGCAGGGAACATGCTACTCGTCAAAAACACAGCCTTAGTGTCCTACTTCTTTCAAATAAGTTCTACATCCTAGTTTCCATTATCTCCTAAAATCCCACTAAATTATGAACCTATTAATGATTTAACCTAATGAAGAGGCCAGCATACTCATGATCAAATTACTTCCCCAAAGACCCGCCTCTCAACATTGCTATATTGAGAATGAAGTGTTCAATCCATGAGCTCTTTGGGAAACATTTCATATCCAAAGCATGAAACCTTTCTCATGGGCAAATTGTACTTGAAGTTTAAGGTTGCCAGTAGAGGTAGAAGTTGATACTTTATTGCTTGATATGTTTTCTCTTGCTGCATTTGCTCTCTTACTTGTGGCTTTTAATTTTTGCTGTTTTAGTGTTGGAGTAAATGGAGAAATAAGAGACCAGAAAACATCTTAGACCAATAGGACAGTGCTGTGACATTTGATTCTCCCCTGAGATGAATATGGAATTTCCTGCTCTTTTCATTAATGTAGTATTTAGTAGTATTCTGGGATGTTTCCTTCTCTGACTTTATGTGCAGTTTTATTTATTTATTTATTTATTGTTCTTGCTGCCAACATACTCCTCACCAATGGATATTTTACAATGGTTGGTTCACCAACTCTGCTTTCTTGTCCTCTAAAACAAACAAATGAAAAAAAAAATAAACAAAGATAAGACTACTTTACTCCAGCTATCTTGCTTCTCAGACTCTGAATATGATTGAAGTTTTGGTAATTTGAAGCCCATCATGCAAAACAAAATTTCAGTGGTAAATGTAGTCACAGCCACTTCAATAACGTAGTCTATAACAGAGCTGTTGACTAGGGTTTTCCAATATAAGGACATACACGGGTTTCTCAAAATCCTTGAATTCTGTTATGTTATTGGGGTAAGAGCCAAATGCACAGAAATGGGGAAAACTTCACATTAGTACCACCAAACATACCTGACAAACTTAGCCTAGGAGGAAGAGGGGCGGGTGGATACTATGTTCAGGGAAAGACTGCCTCCTATTGGTGCACCAGGCTGTTTTAATGTATGGTGCCTTACTTACCAGGTTACTCTGTGGTATCAAAGATTTAGCAAACTGGGAAATACTCTCATAAACTAATACAGTTTTACACTATGTCATCCTTACTACTTTATCACATGGAGATGTTGAAGGCCGGAGATTATTAAGTAAAAAGAAGGCTGAGATGGACAACTTGATCTGATTGGGCTTGAAAACAGGAAATTTCTTCAAATTAGATCCTAGAATTAAATATCAAAGAATAAGGCAATGGTACTTCATAATCCAGAGTTCCAAAATAGGTACTTAATTTTTTACCTGCAATTACCTACAATGAAGTTCTTCTTATATAATATAAGATTGTGTATTAGGCTAGCTATTTTTTATTTAAAATGCTGGAGAGCATTTTTAAAAAATGATATATTTAGAGCTTTACAAATTTTACCTCATTGAATTATCAGAGGATGAGAGATTTTCTATAAAGTCTCCTAAAAGAATCTATCTTTTGAAGGGACAAAAACAGAACCTTATACTGTGGTTTCCAAAATTATGAAGTATTTTGAATTGTTTCTCTAAAACTCTTATTTAAATTTAGAGCATCTGTGGGAAAAAGAGTGGTGCCACTGTAGTACCTGGGAGGGAGCGCTTTGGTGTATTAAGATAGTGCTTAGTTTCTGAAGTTGAAATTCTCCTGAGTACATAGCAGAAGAATCAATTCCTGCTCTATCTAATAAAGTTACCTCTGCTTGTCTGATGTTACAGTAATATGTAATTGGAGATATTTAGGCACAAAATAATATATTTTTAATCTGTATGTTTTACTGAGGATAGTGTTTGATTGAATAACTGGATGGTACAGCCTAGCCAACATGTCCCATAAAATTAACCATGACAGCCACCTTCCCAGTTTTAAGGAGGCATTGACTTACCTAGTACACGTAGGAAAGAAACAACTAAAATAGCATCCAACATTTCCCAATCTAGTAGGCTCGGCCAGCTGTCCTGCACAGTCCATTTTCTCATGCACAAAGAAGCAACTATTTTCTTCTGCCAAGAGTGCCTCCTAATTTTACCTATTGTTCTTTCATCCGTCAATCTTTTTATTTATATTTTATATCTAAGACTGCTTTGGGAGAAGAAGTCAAAAACCCATATTGGTTTTCCATGTTCTCTGAGAAACAGAAAACTTCCAAGAAATTTAGGTGCAGAAGGCACATTGTGATTCCTTCCAGTTATGTGGAGTAGACGACCGTGCCTCACACCTACTTGTAACTCTGTTATTGTCCGTGGGAGTTCAAGTAGGAAATGATGAGATAACTAGCTATTGGGAAGTTCTCTTCCTTCAAGTTTTTGTCATAGCGAGTTCTTCATTTGTAATGATTGTTCTCTTACACAGATATAAATGGGCACGTAGAAGTTTTAATCTGCTTGCTATCTTTCCATAGTTGAAAACTGAGGATCACCTATATGCTAATTGAGTCTCTGAGTCCTAGAAGAGCACCCAAAATAACATCAAAGCATCAATGAAAGGATGGATGTTAGCAGTAAAATGTAGTTGTGATCTTTATCTTTTAATGTGGTTCATTCACAAGTCTGTTTGTAGGCCTCATGAGCCGTTTTGAAGCCTCGTCCGAGCTATTGTTGGACAGTTGTGTAAGCGAGTCCTTCTCAGAGCCTTGTAGAGCACCAGAGTCTTTGGAAACCGAAGTAATGGCCTGTAAGCATTACTGCTAAATCACAGGACCTTCATCTGCCTTGCAGGCTATTCTGAAAAGGGGGTGATATAATTAGGGTAAGATTGCATATTATGATTATTTTAGTGATGTTTCACATGAGAATTCCATCTAAAGTAAGAAGGCATCTTCAAGGCAAATTTAGCTCCTCAAATCAAGATTTGAACTCCCATATGGTTCCAAGATTTGGAGAGAGCTAGAAAGAATTACTCGAAATGACAACATGAACAACTACCCTCCCAAACCTTTCTTTCAGAAGACTTTATGTATAAGAAACTTTTTTTCCTAGTTTCTGATCACTCTACTCTTTTTTAATATAGATTTTTATTAAAGTTTATGCAAAATCACACAAACTTACAGGCCATTACACAAGCTTACAGACCACAATACATTGTGCCTTTTGCTTATGACAGTGAGCAATGTAAACAGACAAATAGATGCAGCATTAAGTCACAACTACATGAAGTTACTGTAGTACCTCGTGTACATGTCACTGTTCTAAGTTTGGGTTATTAGGTTCTTATTTTTAAAATATTACTGTTCCTCTGGATTCCCATTCCCCTGCCCCTTTGCCCTCTTCTTGTTTCCTTGAACGCTTCACCTATTAGTTTGTATCTAACACTTTGCCTTTTTGTATCCATTGTTTACCCTTTTCTTTTGTTTGTATTTTGCCACACTCAAATGAGGGATACCATACAGTATTCAAGCTTGCGATTCTGGTTTATTTCACTAAAAATTATATTTTCCAGGTCCATCCATTTTCCTATAAATGGCTCTAGTTTGCCATTCTTTATAGTTGAATAGTATTCCATATGTATAGAGAGCACATTTTGTTTATCCAGCTATCTATTGCACTCTACTCTTAACTACTGGCAGTGATGAGAAATGCTGATTTAAATTAGTGACATTCACAAAATAGAAATAACTATTTTAAAATTAAAACTACAATCTCAACCATAATTTATTACAAAATTACCTTTAAGTGTATGTTATTTCAGCAGATTGTCATGATTAAGTTCAATATTTTAAGCTGAAATAATATGCTCTTCCTTAAGGAAAACTTAGTGTTATAAGTAAGAAATTTGAAACAAATTCCTTATGTGTAAAAATGAGGACTGAAACTGATAGGAATACATTAAGACAAATCTAAGCCCACGAATAGGAAAAAATATATAACTTATCTTGTAGAATCTAAAATTCCCAAATATTGGAAATGAAAACTTGGGGCAAAATGACAAAATGTGTTCAGTTTATTCCCATTTTTTTCAAGTATTAGCTAATTTTTTCCCTAGGAAAACAAAATAATGTCAATGAGTTTTGAGTTCAAATGATACACTTTTAATTATTTCTTCAAGTCTTTAGCTATTTTGTTTTTAAAAAACCAGAAGAAATAAAAGGAACAGAGCAAGATTGTATTGAATTTTCCTTTTGCAAAAACAAAATCTGGTAACAGATACAATTTGAATACCATCAAATTTTTGAAGAAGACGACCTGCCGCGTATTTCAGATACTAGGGGAGTTAATATTTTGGTGCCTATCTTTGTTGTTTTCCTTGTTATAGAACCATATAACAGCTATATCTCTGTGTTTTAGCTCTTTTTACTATCTAGGTATATATTTTATATAATACATAAATAATATATAATATTATTAGAATAATGTTACTTATTCTAATTTGATCATTTCCCTATAATACTGAATCTTCAAGAACATTGTTTTATTTCATCCTCTCCTTTTTCATAGTGACATAATGCTGCCACATATATGATGTGTATAAATTTAGTATTTATAAAAATTTGTGAGCTTTTTCTATAATTTTGTTTTAGGTGTTTGGGTTTTTAATATTCCTTGCACTTCTTTCCCTTGAATATATTTAAATATGTTTAATTCTTTATTGATATAAAATTAAAATATGTAAAATTCATTTTTGTTTACACTCAAATGATCTGTAAGATATTCTATTAGTGGCTACCATTATGCTAGTTTTAAACATCATTATTTAAACTATTTTCCAATTATTTTTTGGTTTCAAAAAGTACATCTCTTTTTCCTTCCTAACTCATTTTTAGATGATAAAATAATATAATCTTGTACATTAGATAAATTCATACAAAAATATTTACAAAAACCGAGTAACAGATAAATTTAAACTGAGTTTTTCATGTTAGAAGGTGAAAAATTAAATTTATTCATCTAACAAATCATACTGAAAATATTTCATGTATGTTATGAAGTGATCCAATTCCTCTCGGCTAATACTTCCAATAAATTACATCACATTCATAAAATTCTTTTATATATAGCTTAGTGTTCTGGAATATATCATTGGAAAACAAGAAATATAAAGTTTAACGTTTTTAGATTTCCTTATGTTTATCATTTAACTATGAATGTTTGTACTATGTATATAAGTTTGTGAAGAAAAGTGTAGATTCTACTCAAGGCATATTAATTTTCTTTTAGAAAACATTTTAAAAAAATTATTTTCTCTCTTTTTTTAACCTACTCAAATTAATGATATTTTAAGAAATATTTTTGTCCCATGAAAACTCTATTCCTCAGGATATAGTATACACTATCCACATATGAATTCTATTTTCTGTTTCCCTCTCTCAATTTCCAATAAATTTACATATGATGATAAATGAAGATTACAGTAAAAATTATTATTCTTTTGATTTATATGTTGAACAGACATCTTTTTTGTGGGAAGAAAACTTTGATCTTTCATTTGACAAAAGGAAGTACATTTTGACTAAAATAAATTATCTTTTACTACATGCTATTTTTGTCTGTTATGATATATGTAGTTACATTTTAGTAATACATACTAAAATTAATTTTTAAGAAATGAGGTCAATGGGGTATTATTTTTTAAAACGAACTATATCATAACAATAACTCAGTTGGGGATAGTAAGTAAGATATTTATAAAATTAAGGGACATATTGTGCTTTTCTATTTTCACAGTAAAGATAATTTGAATACACTCATGTTATATGTGAGTAGTTAAATTATTTAACAAAGAAACCACAGTATGCATTTATCATAAATTTAGTGTATACTTTTATGCTTCATGTTGCTCAGCAGCACTATATTTTATCAGATATATTTCCAAACTGATCATAAACCAAATGTATCTAATAGCTAGAGTTGCATCTATTATATTACTGTGTAAATAAGGGAATGAAAACAAAATTTTCCATAAACATTGAAATTTTGAATGATTTAAAAAATTTGGATGGGAAAATAAGTGCTAGAATTGCAGCTGGGTGGTTTTTCCCGCTGCATACTGCCTTCCTAGAACATACAAACTTGTCTGGACGCCAAAAGTGCGCTTGCCTCCTAGCCATAGCAAATATATCTTTTCTAGTGTTTCCAGGGACTTAAAATTGCTTGGCTTGGAACATGTTAACAAAGCTTCCTCAGAGCAAGGCATTCACCACTGTGTTTACTGATATCATGAGAATCCAGCTCTTTCAATTCAGTAACATAACTGACGTCTGGAAAAATAACTTTGGGTGGGTACTGAGAATAAGAATAGAGTTTCAAAGCCAGTTATGGGCTCACGCAGGGCATGTGGGCTCAGGGCCACTACACCCAGGGATGAGGTGCCAGCCCTACAGATGTGCAGGCCCTCCAATGTGTGACCCCTGTTACAACACGGTTTTTGCATCTTTACAGTGAACTCGTCAGTTCAGTATAATTCTTTGTAATAAATACTCTCTTTGCAATCTTGTTCTTATCTAAATTTGCTTTACTCTTGCCCAGTAAATACAAACTACTCATAAGGATTCTCGTATGAAAGGCAGAAAGTCATCTAGCGAGATAATAGGTGCCCTCATTGCTAGAAAATGTCCCGATCGGGTCTATTTAGACTCTAAGAATGATTATAAACCGTGTTCCTTACATAATTTCCCTACTTTATAGTCTCAAGGACGTTACAATAATTTCAGTGTTGGTAGTTCTCTACATTGACTATTCCTATGATGTTTTTTGTCATTGTCTTTGCCATTATTACTCCCTACCCCTAATGTATCCCAAATACCGATGATATTACAAAATGTCTAAAAACAAAAATACTTAACTTTTCAGCAAAGATATCTGAGCTCCCTGTGTAGCCCTCAAGAACATGGTGTGCCACAGCTCTACTGTTCATGGTTTGCTTTCCACCGTTATACCTAAAACAAAGTGTCTTGAAGGAAAGTAGGTTTGGTTAGGTGGAAAAAGATCTCAGTTTTCCAACCACTTTCCCTGTACTTGAGCAGTTCTCTCCTGTAGAAATGTTCCTCTTCATCCTCACATTCTTTTCTTGGGGAATCTGTTAAAATTTCAAAACACAGTGAATGATTAATTCTCTTTTAATACTTCCCTGATAACTTCCCAGCACTATCCATGTCCTTCATGTTGGGGCTTCCCTCAGGACGTTTCCTTGTTTCTTTGTTGAGATATTTTAATCTGATATGGAATCTCCCTTAGCGTCCATTCGGTTTCCTGAAGTAAATGCTGAATCTTCTTTTTCACATCACAATAACTAGCACTTACCTGGAGCATAGTAGGTCTGTCTTGAATACATGTTTCCTCACATTAAAGGCCATAATAACATGTATTTTATGTCAGCAAAATAGTACACTGAAGTTGAAAAGTAATTATATTTTTGAGTGTTATTTCATAAGAGCAAACATTGCTTCATATCTAAAAATGTCAGCTTGTTTTCTCCTGAGATAAATATGAAAAGCTTCATTGTGAGGAAAGAACAAAAGTAGTAAAAGACTGGAAATAACATAATCATATTTTTGAATTAATTAAATACAGGATATGTACTAGAAGTGTGTTATTACTTGATAGTTATAACTTATTTAATTATCCCAGTAGAAATTAAATGGTACTCCATATGCAAAAATAGTGAGAGTAGGATCATGTTTTGAAATTTAAAATTTTGTTTAATATTTTGAATTAACAAGAAGTGTTTTGTACTTAGCCATAGTTGTAATGTTTCCTTCTCTAAGATGCTTGACTTAACCCCATACATGTTCTTCTTTGCCTGTTTTAGATGTCATCATTTCTATGATTTTATTCATGTCACCGGTTTTCATTACTTTTCTTGTTGCTGAGACAAAATTCCTGACACCCAAAGTGAAAGGAGGAAAGGTTTATTTGGCTTACAGTTTGTAGAGGTTTCAATTCATAATTGGCTGACTCCAAAGCAGGGTGACATGGCACAGGGACATTGCAGAAGAGAAAGAGTTCATGGTGAGCAGAAGGCAGCAAAGCAGTGAAGTAATGAAGCAGCAGCAAGCAATGAGCACAGCAGGCCTCTTTCTGTCCCTTATATTTTATCTAGCCTACAGATCTTCAGGGCAGGTCACACTCACACCCAGAGTGAGCTTCCCATTATCCAGATACAGAACTATGCCAAACCAATCAGTGGACTAATTTAGTAATCACACACCATTGATGCCAGCATCACACACTTAATCTTAGCATTATGCACTCTAGATCCAGCCACCTCTAAAGAGATCCAACTATGCCTGCATGAGGCTTTGGGGAGACATCTAGACAGAATACATAACATAATCTAAAAGATGGATATTTCAGTTCTTAATTTTTCTTCTAGTCTCCAGTGTGCACACTAGTCAAATCAAATGTGCATATTAGTCAAATCAATTAAGAAATGATAAATATAATATTTGCCCAAGAAATTTATTTTATTTTTCAATTTTTATTATTTGTTAGTACATATTTTCAGTACTTAACGATCACATTCCTCATGGGGAGGTGGTACATGAGCATAACACATCTTAATTCTTTTTCATTCACTTCTCCTCTTCTCCCTGCTCCCTCTCTACATCTCTAGGTCCCTTTGCTATTGGAAAAAGAGCTCTCTTTCTTTTTATCAATCTTTCATTTTACTCTTTTTTCATATTTTGTGTTTCTCATATAAGAGAATTCAAGCTTGTGTGTCTGATTTGTTTCATTTAACATTATGGTTTCAAGGTGTACTCACTTTCCTACAAATAACTCCAGTTTATCCTTCTTTATGGTAGAGTAGTACTGCATCATATGTATGGTGTACTGTGTTTTCTTTATCAATTCATCTGTTGTTGAATATATAGGGAACATCCAAGATGTAGCTATTATGAGTTGTGCTTTAAACATGTATAAAGCTTGTAACATGAGGTCTTTAATTCTTTTGTGAAGATACCTGGAAGGGAAATAGCTGTGTAGACTGGAATTACTAGTTTTAGTTTTTTTGAGGACCCTCCATACTGATTGCCAAAGTGTTTGTACTAGTTTACATTCCAGCCAACAATGTAGAAGACTTCCCTCCCCTGCAGGCTCACCAGCATTTGTCATTATTTTTCTTGATGATAGCCATTGTTTTTGGAGTAAAATGGAATCTTAGTTTTGTTTTAGTTTGCATTTCTCCAATGGCCAGAGGTGTTGAACACTGCTTGCCCATTTGTACTTCTAAGGAAATGTCCATTCATTTCATTTGCCATTGTTTGACTGACTCTTATTTTGAAGGGTTCCAATATTTTTAAAATTCTTTATATATTCCAGGTATTAGTCTTGTGTCTGAAGAATAGCTGGCAAAATTATTTCCCATTCTGTGGGTTGTCTCTTCACTCTGATGGTTGCTTCTTTTGCTGTACAGGAGATTTTAAATTTTATATAGTACCATTTGTTGATTCTTGATATTACTTCTTGTTCCACTGGGGTTCTGTTCATAAAGTCCGTGCCTATGCTTGTGTCTTCAAGGGTTTTACCTATTTTCTTTCTAGCAGATTAAGTCTTTCTCTGTTAACATTCAGATGTTTGGTCCATTTTTATTTTAGTTTAGTACATGGTGAGATATGTGAGTCTAGATTTAATGTTCTGCATATGGATAGCCATTTATTCCAGCTCCATTTGCTAAAGTGACTGTCTTTCTTCTACTGCTTGTTTTTGGACCTTTTGTCAAAGATCACATAGTTGAATGTGCCTGGGGTCACTTCTGCATCCTCTCTTCTGTTCCATTGGTCTAGTCTGTTTTTCTGTCAGTATCATGCTTTTGTATCACTGTAGCTTTGTAATATAACTTAAATTATGGGATTGCAATGCTTCGTATTTTGCTCTTGTTGCCCAGGATTGCTTTTGCTATTCTGGGTTTCTTCTGGTTCCATATGAATTTTAGTATTATTTTCTCTACTTCTTTGAGGAATGCTCTTGGTATTTTAGTTAGGATTGCATTAAATATATACGTCAGTTTTGGAAGCATTGGCCAAGACATTTGTTTCATCAGAAATGATGAGCAAAACCGAGGATGGAAAGAGAACATTTTAACACTGAGAAATAGATAGATATTGAAGTTCAGAAACATCAGAGTAAAAATAGACTTCAGAATAACTGGCTTAGAAAAAGAACACAGATGAAACCTTCTAGGGAGTGTTAAAAACAAATACTGCAGCGGCTGACAGGTAAAATTCCAGCTCTGCCGCTTACTAGAGTTCTGTGGTAAGTTACTATTTGTATTCTTTAGTTTCCTCTTTAGTAATATAAAATGATAGAAGCTAATTCATAGTATCATGTATTAAATCAGTTAATTTACACTAAGTATTTAGAATTTATAAGTTCTATATAAATTACAGTGATTATTAAACTCTAGAAACACTTCAAATATCCAGAAACATTAATAATAGCTAATACTCTTTATAAAGCTGGATATGTATTATTTCATTTAACCTCTTTAATTACATCCTAGGTGCCAACAGTAAGATAATGGCATATTCAAAACAAACATTGCAGGGAGCATTGAATCTACCTCAGGAAGGGCTACCAGTAGCGTGGAGGTAGCTGGGGTGGGGTGGGGGCTTTCCCAGCCTGAGCCCTGAAGGGGCAAATCAGAGAGAGAAGTCACTGGAACTTATGCATGTAGTTATATGAACAGTTTTGCCAACGAGAAGCTATGGCCGTAGTTATAGGAACTGTTTTGTGAAAAAGAAGCCATGGCGTGTGATTGGGGGATGCAGACAATCACAGCAGCCTGGCTGGAAGAAAGCAGAATAAATGCCTGTCTGCCACGCTCTACCACCCACCATTGGCCCAATAAGAAGGCAGCAGGTGAGAATTTTGTGGTTTCTTTTATATGACAAGAAGCCCTGAATACAGAGCAGGCTGAAGTCAGGTGCATAACTGCCACTGAAGGGCAAATCTAAGTGGTATAAAACCATATGAAAAATAGGAGCTATCATCGCATTCCGCAAGGATGGAGAAACTGTGTATCGGGGATATTAAGTGACTGTGGCTCAGAGCCATGGATGTAAGATTCAGGGTTTGAATCCTGGCCATCTGTCTCTGAGGAAATGGCCTTAAAAGCTACCCGGCACTTATTGCACTGTATATGTCTACTAGAGATTACACTTAGCAAAAGCAGGAATCAGGGCAGCCACCCTCCTTATTCTGAGAAGAGTCACCTTACAAGCCAAAAGATGTCATCAGAAGGATGCTGCTGTGCAATTTATTTTAACTAACGAGGAATTATTGATTGAAGAAGTAGAAATGTTAGGAAATGGCAAAGGTGTGGGAGCTTTGGTGTTCATGAAACTGTGTAATATAGAACAGAGAGGGGGTTGGGGATTTAGCTCAAGTGGTAGAGCGCTTGCCTAGCAAGCCCATGGTCCTGAGTTCGGTCCCCTGCACCATAAAAAAAAAGCAAAACAAACAAACAAAAAACAGAGAAGTGCTTAGCTACAGTGAGAACAAAACCGGAGTTGGGATAGAAGGCCTTAAGCAATTATACTGTAAACATACAATTAAAATTATTAGAGGGATGATAGGAACAGTACTTAGAAAGACTATATATATGTATAATATATGTACTATATATATGTAATAGACACAAAATGTTTACTGTTAAGACTAAATGGCACTTGATAGTTGAGACTTTGAAAATTCTAAATAAGAAAACACATTCAGGTTTACACTTTAGATTTTCTATGAAAAGAAATAGATGGAAGGGAAAAGTACATAGCTTGAAGTAATCTCTTGCATTGTTTGATCATAAGCTCCCATTCTCCTTTCTTTATTAGGATTGGTGGTGTAAAACTAATCACAATATCAGAGAAATGAATCCCAAGACAGTTAACAAGATAGTTTAAGAGTGTTAAACCTCATCCATTGAGTTCAAGTCCCTTGCGCGGACATTTCTACAGTTGTACACTTTTTCCAACCCCAGGCTAGATATTTTCACACATCTTCAAGGTGCGTCATTTTAACTTGTGAAAACAACTAATCCAACATCGACAAATTTATGTAATTTTTTCCGTGTTTTAGCCCAGTCCCTTAATCCTCATGATTCTCCCAGTTCTGTGTTCCTGAACCTCCCTAGTCAGGCCCATCAGTTCCATTGATGGAGCATGCTGCATTCATATACTAGATGCTACTAGCAAGAATTTTCCAGTCATTAGTTACAGAAGTATTTGTTGAGCATGTACTATGTGCTGGGAAAAATAAAGATGGATAACATACAGTTTAATACTAGGAATGATCTCATACTTTAATCTGTCTCCCTCCCAGACTAATGCAGTCATATCCTTTTCGACTTCTTTTCACCTGTTCGCTACAGACTGCCACCAGTGCCATCCACACCTATAGATCTGACCATGTCACATCTTAATAATCTTCATGTGTGCCTCCTTTAATTTGCTAAAATTCCATTATAGATGTGTACATAGCATAGAACTTGTCCTAAAGTTATCCTTTGTATTTTCTCAACTGGATGTACTGGGCCAGGCAATGAACCCAGAAAAGGAAAACCATCTTTAATTGTAGGACAGTCCCTGGATGTCTGGCTGTCCTGGCGCTGACAGGTGATGAGAAAATAGATGTCCATGAAGGTCTTCATAAGACTCACATCTGGTTTATGCATTTGGACAGAATTGTCTTTGCCTAATCATTTTACGATACCATGCTTATAAAAGTCTTACAGAAGAAAGTGGTACTATAACCTTCAAAATTAATTATGCAACAATTTAATAGGATTTTTAATGCTCACTTGTCTTTTAGGAACACATAAAATAGTGAGAAAATAAAATAGCAAATTGCTGTATTATAGGCTAAACTATAAAAAGAAATAAAGGCTTAAGCAGTTTCTTGCCTAGTATTTCTAAAACCTCTTGCACATTCTATAATAAAATTATCATCTCACAAATTTAAATACTTACATGATGTTACTGATAGTAGATTAAGTCAATTCATCGTTTTTATTTGAATTTTACTAATATTAAGAAAGACAAAAGTAGACAAAATGTGCAGTAATGGACATCAGAACATTGGTTTAAAGGAATATTAGAATCTTTCAGAAATGAATACTTTCTTTTCCCAAGCAGTTCCCAGAAAGGGCACTTCTAATTAGTACAATTTATTGGATTTAATTTTACTCACAACAGAATGAAATTGTTAAAATGTCATTTCATAAGTAAGGAAATTGAGGCTTATCTCAACAAATATCTCTACAAAATTATCTCAGTAGAACTGAATTTGCCCAGGGTCACATTGCTATTAAATGCTGCAGCTGGAATTTAAGCCCAGTTTTTTGTTTTTGTTTTTTTTTTCTTTTGGTCATATTATACTTTCCTAGATCTTTCAATTTTGTACCATGCTTTCGATCAATATTTTTACTAGACCATCACTACAAATATTCCAAATCCAATTATAGATGTACTCAGGGTGAGTTAAATTTTGGCCTACCAAATGCTGTTAACTGGGAATGTGGAAATGGTCCCCTACGAATTGTCTTAATTTATCTTCTTTAGTCTTCTTGGCTTGTTTCAGGGGGCTTAACTGCTGCTTGCATGAATATCATACTGTCCTATTATCTCCGTGATCTCTAAGTTTTTCTTATTGTATTAGCCAGTTTTTTTTTTTAAATCACTGGTATAAACTACTTGACAACCACAATTTAAAGAAAGAAGAAAGAAAATAAATAAATAAATAAATAAATAAATAAATAAATAAATAAATTTAAAAAAAGAGAAGTTTATTTATTTATTTACTTATTTTTGCCCAAAGTTTTAGGTTCAGTCCGTTGTTGGTTGGCTTCGAGGCAAAGATGTTACAGTGGAATGGAGGGAATGGAGTGGTGAAGGGAGCCACACCTTATGTTGACAGGGAAACATACTGTCCAGAGGAGGGGTTTAGGGACTGGATATATATAGTATTGAAGGTCATGCTTCCATAGCTCACCCAGACACACCCAGAAGTGTGCTTTACTAATCCCCTAGGTTGCTTCCAAGGTGACGCAATCAAATTTAACCAAAATATTCCACTGCTTGAGAACTTGACACCCAAACACATTTCTTTAAATGGTATTTAATCTCTAAATAAACAAAATAATAATAATTTTTCCTCACAGTGTACAACTATCTTGCCTGCATCTGAAAATTCAATAATCCCTTCCCTAAAGTCTCAAAAGTTCCATCCTTGTTTAAAAGTCCAAGTCTCCTCTGAGACTCAAAGTGAACTCCTAGGTGTAAACCGATGTAAAAAATTAAAAAGCAAGTTAAATATTTCCAATATACAATGGTACATGCAAACATTCCCATTCCCAAAGGAATGCGGGATAGAAAGAAATTGAACCAAAGTAAGACCAAAACCCAGCACAGAAAACATTTAGTCTTGTAGTTAGTTCCATGTCCAGCATCTGGACACATACTGGTGAGAGGTGAGTTCCAGAGTGCTTAGCATCCCCCACCATCCTGCGTACCTCATGGCCTTGCCTATTGCAGCCCAGATGACTTGTACCTTGGGCGGGCTCTACTTGCTACCTGCAGCCTTTCTTGGCAGATGTTCCATGTTTTGACATTTCTGACTTCCTGGGGTCTCCACTGCACTTTTTACTTCATTCTCACAGCTCTACACACTGCCTTCGCAGGAGTGCCTTGCTTGGTCTCCCAGATTTTCCTTGGAAATTGGATGAAAGCCTCTCTGACCCCACAACTCTTGCATTTTGCATTCCAGTAAAAGCAGCATCGCTTGGGCAATGCCAGAGGCTGCTGCCAGTAGGAGCAAAAAATACAGCTGCCGTGACTCTGAATGCCTAGATGGCTGAGCAGAGTGAATCCTGGAGAACCAGTTCCCCAGGGAACCCCTCTCAAATGGAAGGCCCAGGAGCTTCTTTTTCAAATAAAAAGCTGACACTTTTGCATTCTTGAGCCTGCACAGGGTGCAGTATTGCTGATTCCTGAGCTGCCCTCAAGGCGTCTTTCTTCTTGCTCAAAGTATTTAGTTTCTTTCTAATAGTGCTGATTTCTTCCATAAGGATACTTCCTTTAACTCTGACTTCACACATGATTCCTTTTGGACCAAAATTTAAGTTTCTCAAATGTTTCTGTCCTACCTTTTGCTCTTGATTATCACAATAAATCCGGCTAAAACAAACCAGCAGTACCCATGCCACGGCCCAAATGTTAGAGTGTCCTGAAATTTCCTCTGCTAGATCGATTAGTCCACTTCTCTTAATTTCAGCAGCCTGCAAAGTCTCAGGACATGGACAAAGCATAGGAAAATTTTCTTCCAGCATGTAACACCCTTGGCCTCTAGTCCGACTGCCAGTGGAGTCCTCATTCCTGACTGAAACCTCCTGAGCCTGGCCTTTACTCTCCTCATTCCTATCAGCATTTTGATCTTCGGAGCTCCAACCAGAAACCCTTATCAAGCTCTGGTTACAGAATCGGGGGGCTTCTCTAATCCACACCTCCCAACCTTTCCAAATTCTTGTGGCAAACCAGTTCCAAAGGCTTCTAAACCACAAGCTCAGGGAGAGTCACTGCAATGACCCTATTCCTCTGATACCAGTGTACTATGTTCGTTTTCCTATGACTGACATGAACTACCTGATGCCCATAATTTAAAGGGGAAGAGATATATATTTTGTTCAATTTCCATTTCAGTTCACAGTAAGTTGGCTACAAGGTCATCATGGTGTGTGGCATGGAGGAGCGAATCCTCTCACCTCATGGCATCTGGGAAGCAGAGCAGGGGAAGCGTGCCAGAAAGAAAGGGCCAGAGACCGGTACCCAAAGCCATGTCTCTGTGAGCCACTAAGACACACCCAGGAGTGTGCTTTCCTTATTCCCTACAGTTGCCCAAGCCAAACAAGTTGATAATTAATGTTAACGGTCACACAGATGCTTGAAATCTATACCTCCAGACACATATTTTTCTTGATTTATATTTCTTCTGCATAATTTACTTTCATGTTTGTTTTCTCTACATAATTTGGGACTCACGTTAATTTCTTGCTTTTCCATTCCACCATAATCTGCTCCTACTACAACTTTGCTTTCTGTACTGGTATTTTATTTTCTGTTTCTAGTCATCATCAAAAATTTCCATTCTATTCTTTAAAAATATCAATGTTTATGAGGAAACACTATTCCTGGGAAAACCCTACGAGGAAAACAAATTATCCCAAAGCATTGTAAATGTCCCCACAGTAGCATTTTATCCCTTTCGAACTTAAGCTGCCTTCTGTTCACAAGAACATTTCCATAAGCACTTCAAAGACTGTTAGACAGAAATGCCAGTCTGGTTGATTGGTGAATTTTCCTCTCAGTCATCTGTTGTCCACCTGCATTTACATCTGTTCACTTTACACAAAGTTACGCAATTATTCATCTTTTACCTCATTTGTTTTACCTTGGTATTGATATTTGGAACACAGTACGAAGCTCTTAAGTAATTGTAATGGTTTAAACGTGTTCCTTCTAAAATTCATTTCTTGAGACTTAGTCCTTGTTGTGGTAGTACTAGAGGTGGGGCCTGTAGTAAATTTTTAAATCATTAAGGTGGAGCCCTTTGAATGGATTAGTGCCTTACAATAGGCTGGAGGGCCTTGTGTTCTTCTGCCACATAAAAACACAGCGTCACTCCCCTCTACCCATTCTATGTTCCTCAAATCATTAGAACACGTAGATGGTTCCATCTGTGAAGCAAGGGTCTTTATCAGAAATGGGGTGTGACTACATTTTAATCTTGGATTTCCTAATCTCCAGAACTGCAAGAAACTCATTTCTGAGCTTCATAAATTATCCAGAGTCGGGTCATGTTGCTATAATAATATAAACAAATTAAGACAATAATATTTCATTCTCAAAAATTAGAACTCATTTTAGACTTTTCTTTTGATAATGAAGAATAATTTTTAAATAGCAAAATTTAAGCTGAATGTTCAAAATATTTGAGCTGCTCACCCTTTCATCTCTTCTCTCGTTTATTCTCTGTTGTATCACTAGATTAAATATGACTTGATAATATAGATTCCCTGAACATTAGAAAATATTCTATCATCGAGATAATGATAGTTAGAAACATCTGATTTTTGTAATTTCTTGGAATTTGCATAGTAGAATATTTAAAACTGTAGGAATTCAGAAGAGTTTTTAGAAAGTCTTAACTTGCTTGAAAAAACAAGTCCTGCTAAGTAACTCATCAAAATAAAAAATACGATTAGTGTTTTCTTAAGAAATAATGTAGTTGATTTGAATTTAGAGTCTTATTTATCTTTTTTTTTTTCTTTTGCAAACTCAGGACATTTAGGCACACGTTCTTGGTGTTTATACACGATCAATCTTCTGTATCAATTCTGGGAGGTAGATACAGGTGCTCTGGAAAATTCTGAATCGTGGATAATCAAAGGATAGCTCCTTGTCTTACAGAAGATTTTAACTAAATCCTACCAAGATCACAATGTCCTGAGATGTTAGGATAGGAATTGGAGCGTCTGCTAGGTAGGATTTTATTGCTATTTAGAGACAATCTTTGTTCAGCTGATCCAATTCACCTAAAACAGTTAAGTACTAGAAGAGTCCTGCTCTTTGCATCGTAGTCCTAAGCCAAACAATGCAGCACGGTTGTCTTGCGAGCACTAAAAGAGTAAGAAGTGTGTTAAATTTAGGTGAAGGGAGGCTAGCAGGTAAAGTATGTTATTTTGGCTAACAGGCAGGTCTACAGGGCAAGGATTGATCCTGCTCTCAGGTACGCACAGATGAACTATGAAATTCAGCAGATCAAGTGATGCAGAAATCAAATGCCCACAGAAGGCATTAAACAGCCTTCCTTACCCAAAGACAAACAGTGGAGTCTGAGTAGTCAGCAATTTATGGCTGGACATGGAGTGTATTATTGTTACGTAATAAAAACTGCGTACGTTTATGTGTGTGTATATACACACTTCATAAATAGTGAATTGTGCTCTAACGTATCATATGCATTTACTGTATGAGATACTGAAAACCACCCAAAGAAAATGTGATTCTTCCACTGAAGATAGGAACAGGAGTGAGACAATGGGAGCTGGCATTTGGCCAGATATTCTGAGACAAAAGCTTCATATTAGTTTTATGTTCATTAGTAGGATTAAATTTATGCCCAAACACCTACATGAAGGTTAGGAACATTTCTTGGGCAATAAACTGCACAATTACAAGCCTATGATTTGTTCTGAAGCACTATAAAGTGTTCTTCTGTTTGGATGCTGTAGGTCTGAGTGGTCAGAAAATTATATGGAAATCCTGGTATGCCCAAGTTGTGATAAAATCTTTTGTATAAAAAACTAGGCAAACTTGACTGAAAACGACTAGATCATAAAAGAGAAAACAGTGCATTTGACCACCAACTAAATCCTGGTGCTGCTTGTGGGAGGATTAGAGATATATGTCTCTATTTATTTTACATTTGCTATGAAATGAGAAAAATAAGGGAATATTCAGAAGATAAGGAGTTTCTACTCAACTAAATTTATTAAATATAAAGACTCGTTCTGTATTTTAAAATAATGAATTTTCAGCCTTTCAAAGAAAAATGAATTGCTCTCTATAAAATAATAGCAGACAAATAATAGATAATAGAAATGTTATTGTTTCACAATAGAGACTGTGTCAGGAACCGTTCTGAACTATGTACACATATAACACTACTCCTAAGCCAAATATCTTGAAATTATTTGCTTACAAATTATTTACTGCTTTCCCCATGAAGATGTGGGTTTTACTTCATTGTTCTCCACTCCTTGTGATTTGCCATGGCCAATAGAATAAGGCAGAAGTAATAGTTTGTTACTTATAATTGTTGTGGCTCAATCTAGACATGTCCCTAAAGCCTCATGCAGTCATAGATGAGGAGTTTCAAAGTGGCCGGATTAGCATGTGTGAATGTAGAATAAGGGTGTGACTCTGGGATTAAGGGCGTGTGGTACTAATTTAGTGTGCTGATTGGAATTAGCATAATTCTGGGGTGCAACACCCAAAAGGCTGGTAGCCTAACTGGGGTAAAAGGGAAAGGCCGCTGCTTGCTGCCTCCTGCCTGCTCTGGTTCTTCTCTGTGATGTCTCTCTCCCAGGTCACCCTGCCTTAGTGCCAGCAGACTCTGGACTAAAACCTGTACATACTGTGAGCTAAATAAACTTTTCCTCCTTTCACTTTGGGTGTCTGGTATTTTGTCTCAGCAATGAGATAAATAACAAAGACACTAATCTTAGCCTCCCCATTTTTATACGTTCCATTCTCTCTCATTTGGAATTCTGCTTTTCTCAGAGTAAGAAATTCCAGCAGTCCTCTGATAGAGCCTCAGAGAACAGGTGCAAAGTGCACAGATAACTGCCATTTGGAACCACCTAACACTATGAAACTTCCAGATGATGACAACTACATGAGTGACCACAGGAGAGAGACAGCGAGCAGAGGCAGAAATGCCCGGTGATCCCAGGCCAAATCGTAGAAACTTGAATGAACTAACTAGCATTTTGGGCTCTTCACTTTGGATTTGGTTTGTTGTACAACAAGAGTTCTTCTTCAGGATCCGTTTCCTACCCATTATCCACCTGCTACTATTGCAACTTTGTGTTATGGTATTATTATTCCAATTTACCAATGAAGAAACTGAAGTGCCAGTTCCAATAACTTGCCCAAAGTCATAAAATTTTGATTCAGACTTAGGCAAAATTTTAGAACCTAGGATAAGAAGAAGACAAGTATTTTATTTCAAAATAGTCATACTTACTTTATAAAGTTTGCAATGCTCTTTAGTACTTTATTATTTAAAATTATAGTTGGTGATCATTAAGCTTGCAAAGTAGTTGCATATTTATCATATTATAAAGCATGAGACAATTATATTTAATGAAGAGTTTAGATATGTCCATCATTCTATGTCTTGTAAGCTGTCTCGTCTGAAGTTCCTGAAAACCATGAGAGAAAGTTTTGTATTTGGGTAATTTATTTGGCAGGAGTTAAGGAATAAAATAGGGAAAGGAGAAAACCATCCAAGGATGCCGTATGAGACACGACGTGAAGTTGGCATGTTGCTGGCCACCTGAGGTTTATCCAGGTGGATCCCCTGAGGACTGTAATGACATTAGCTCAGGAATCCTTACAGCTGAAAGAAAAAAGAAGGACTGATCTCCACTAGCTGAGAGTGGTTGCACAGTTACCGACTCCCTGCACTTCTGGGCAGGCCAGTGCACACCTCCTGGGGCAGCAGAGAAGAAATCCAAGGCACTGCCCCGAGCCAAGGCACTGACCAGGGCATCTACACCCATCTAGCCAAAGCCTCAAAGGACAGAATGGCTGGAACACGGAAATTATGCGCAGGAGGATCCGAGGTGGCCACAAGGGGGATCTTACATGCAGCATACTGTAAACATGCTTAAGTGTTTAACATTTCTCTGAAAGACGCAAAAACAATAATGCTTTGTAAAAATTCTCAGCAAAGTTAAATAACCTTAGGTCGAATGCTTTAAACCACATTAGAAAGTTCAGCGTAGGGGAAAGGGCGTAAACGCTTTCTTTTGTATCTGACTTCTAGAGACTTGCTTCCTACTCGATGTCAAGAGCAAGCTAAGAGACACTGAACTGCTCGTGGTATTTGACCTCGTCTGAACTTTTACTGGTTTACACCCCTCCCCTCCATTTTTTTTTTGTTTGTTTCTGAAAGCCAACACTGGTAATATATTCTTGCAAGAGAAATGCTGCAAGTCTCTTGATTAGCTACCCGCGCATTCAGTTATATAAGGTCAAAGGAAAGCGCACTCTATGTGTGAGCCAAGCCAACTACTCATGGCAATGTCAGTGCAAGAGAACCAACTTGAACTGAACATTAATTAGCTTTTTAGTGGGCTGTAAAACTGGCTAAAGGTATGAAGTACTTCATAATTATAGGATATTATGGTCATATTCTGAACAACTGAGGTAGAAAATACTTACACAAAGCAAACTGCATTTATTTCTGAATTACAAGAATCTGTTGCTACCTTTGGGATTACTTCAGAATGATCTCAATATTGGGAGTTTTACAAACGCTTGGGAGATGGCACATGATTGTGTTAGCGATACAATGGCAAAAGTTAATATTTATAATTTATAATGTTACATGAAATAAGATTTCTTATTACCTGATGCTAGCTAAGATTTTTCAAAGAAATCAATCTACTCACTACACCTAAAAGTATGGTATAGAACACACAGTATTTACCAGGGCATGCTTTACATTTAAAACCAAGTGTAATAATTTATGTTTCCATTATTAAAATAACATTTGTTTTGCTCTTCATGACAAAATCAAATTTTTGTGGCTATGCGAGACCTTTCAATATCTATATCGTATGTACATTCAGTATTGCTTCAGGACAATAGCTGATTTCCTTAAAAAATATCTATTTTTTAGATTTCATCTAAGGCCCATGTGACTAATCATAATTAGGCTGAAGTGGAGTTGAGTAAACTTAAAGATTAACATACAGGCGGACACGGATAGCCATTAGGTGATTAAAACTAGCTTCTACTATAAGTGCTTAAACCATTATTGGAAATGTAATGGTTTTTGTGAGAACTTTTGTGAAAGGCTTTAGAAATTAAGTATTTCTGAACTCTAGTAAAGGACTCAAAACAAATGTTCAAGTGCCATTCACATATCTGTCTTTCTAGTAGGAAGTTATGTTCCTTAAGTAAGACAGAGAAGAAAGGAGTCCCACATAGACTCTCCTTTGCTTTCTGAGAATTGTAAGTGGTGTGGTGCAATAAATACAATTTGCAGAGTTTTTCCTTAATTACCTGAGAACATGGACTTGGAGTGATATGGCAGAATACCCCTCTCTCTAGAAAGAAATATTGCTTCAGTATCAGATTTAGTATTTGAAATATTAATTTAAGACTCAATCCAGGAGGCTTTCAAATTCAAAAGGACACTGAATAGCTCTTTTGTGATTAAGCATCACCCTGCATTTAGATCTACAGAGAAAAAAATAGTGAGACAGGTATAAAAATGTGCTATTTACTAGAAATCTAAATAATAAGACATACTACAGAATTTTCAATGATGTAATTTATTGGCACTTCAATTTGATCTACAAATGTTTTCCTCTAGAGTCAAAAGCCATGATATCTTTCTCATATCCCCTTTTATTACTATTGGTGGATGTCTACATAGAATCCACTGCCATGTTTAATATCTACATTATAAGCAATTGCATAATTCCACAAAAGAAAAGAAAACCTGCGATTCCAATCTCATCTTAAAATTTTTCTCTATGTTCTTTTCTCATTTGTATTTATAAAATTCCTCTTTTATACACATATGTATGTAGATGCATTTCTTTTATGAAAACACAGAGTAATTTCTTCAGGGTTTGATAAAACATCTTTGAATTTACAAATAAATATAACATAAAGGAACATATACTTAAAGTATCAATCACTGAAGTATTAAGTCTATTTAGATTCAGAAACTGAAAACAAGAAATATTTACTAAACCTAAATGTTAGTATTGTAAGTATTATAGAACCTCAGAAGTAAAAGACTTCAAAGTTTATAAACTCACAGGTTTTTATACATATTCTGAATAAATCGTTAAACAACATCTATAAACTTACTAATGAAGGTATACAACCTTCCCTTGTATTTTGGGGCATCCTGAATGTTACAAGTTATTTCCGCCAAAATATAAAACTAGTCTCACTCAAGAGGTAAGATTTGAAATCTTTGTAGAAAGCATGGAAATTGACAAATTCTCCAAATCAATTTCCCTCACACCTTTACCTCAGAGCACAGGTTCTTCAGCATTTATCAACACACTACTTTGTTTTGGATTCACTGTGTTCTTGTGTTTATTAAATCTTCATTACTTTTATTGTTGAGCAATATTACAGGGAATGGATATGCCATTTTTTAAATCTCTCCCTGTGGATTTTAACTAGAGGTGACTTTGACCCTATGGAATATGTTTGGCAATGTCTAGAGTTATTTTTGATTGTCATACTGTGGGATGGCTAGTGACATGTAACGGGTAGAAGCTATGGTTGCCTCAGTGTAGAAGGTAGTTCCCACAAAAGTAATTACGTGGTTCAATATGTCACATTGCCATTCTTTAAAAAAACTGTATTCTCTTCTTGTATTAAATATTGATCTATCTTACTGTTTATGGCAATTATAAATAAAATGATTAGAGCAGTTTGAATAGGTCTTTCTAAACATATGAATTCATATTATTTGGATAAATAGCTAGATGCAGAAATGTAGGTTATAGGGTATGTGTATGTTGATTTTTAGGAGATACTGGTGACAAGTGTTTCAAAGTGGTTCTTCCACTTTGTATCACCAACTTTGGAAGAAGCATAGTTATTCTACGTTCTCATCAACATTTAAACTTTCTTGAACTTTTTATTTGTTCAGGTAAAATTTAATGGAAAAGGAAACTCAAATTTACTTCATATGAGTTCATCAATATATGGACTCTATGTTCTGCTTCATTTCTCTATTTATTTATCTGCTCGATTCTTGTCACATTGTCTTCAATATAGTTGCTTTAATTAAGCTTTGAAGTCAGATAGTAAGTGGAAATAATATTGTGCAGTTTTATTTTGTTAAATTATTTAGCTATTGTGGACTCTTTTCATTATTGTACAAATTTTACAATCAGCTGTTCACAGATATGACTGTTGATATTTTAGTAGACAATAGATTTAATGATATAACTATTTGCATAAAACTTACATATTTACAATTAAGTTTTTCAATTCATGTACATAGTAAAACTTTTAATTTATTTAAGTGTTCTTTAATTTCTCTTAGCAATTCCATTTTTGGTTTAGGAACTCACATGCATTTTGTTAGGTTCAGTCCAATACATCTTTTTTATATTACTGTAAGTGCCATAAACCCCTTAACTATTGTATTTAAATTTCTGTGCTAGTATGAAATATACACAGTGATGTTGTACACTGTTATATCCCTAAATTAATACCTTAGTGAGTCAGGTTTGTTTGGTAGATTCTAGGAATTTATAGTCAATCACATGACCTATGAATAAGACAATTTCATACCGTTTGTATTTTATTCCTTTTTTGTACTTTGTTGTAGTCACAACCATCTCCACTGCAATAAGGAACAAAAGTAATAAGAGATTTTTGCTTTGGTAAGGATAAAGTCATTAAGTGTTTTTAATTGACATAGATATATTCCAATTTTTAAATTTTCCTTAAACCTTTTTGACTAATGTGCATCCATCGAGAAATTTGTCTAAGTCATCAAAGATGCTAAATATTTTGGCATATAATTATTCATAGTGCTGACAAGTCACTGGGGTCTGAACAAACTGTATCATATATCTGTTGTCTATATTGGTTAAAAAAGTATTTTCTTTATTTTTTTTTCTAGTACTGACAGTGCTTTATCAACTTCATTTGTCTAACAAAATAAACAGTTTTATACATTGATTTTTTATTTTCTATCTCTTTAAATTTAACTCCTCTTTTTTATTTCCATTTACTTTATTTCATTCTTCTTTTTTGGTTGCTTAAGGTGGAAGCCTAGCTACTCAATTTAATACATTTCTTATTTTCTCATATGAACATTTCAAGCTATAATTTTACTATGAGAAACCCACTAACAGCCTGAAACTCAGAACAACAGAAACCGGTGAGAAATCAAAGGACTTAGTCTCAGTTTCAACAGTACCTAGGTTGCAAGAGAAGTTAACAGTTTTTTGTGTATGTGTGTAGGTGTGTGGGGGGGGGTTAGTCAACTTTTTGTTACTGGGACAAAATACCAAACATAAATACTTGAAGAGAAAAGGTTTATTTTGACCTAAGGTTCTTCAATGCAGGGTCAGCTGGCATCAAGGTAGAAAGAAACATTGTGGGAGACCAGGCTGCACAGAGCCAGGACTCCAGGAATCGGCTGCCTGGTGACTCGCACACGGGGTCAGCTAAGGAGAAGGGGTCCCGCACACAAAGACTCTTCCATGTATTGTTCCAGGAGTTACTGTTTTCTTGCAGGCTGTGTTGAAAATGGGTTCCTCATTTACTAGAATCTGCGTGCTATACTTACATGTTTCTTATTAACTAGGCGGTTACATGTTGTTTTTTAACTTACCTACATTGACAGATAGCTTAGCATACTTACTCAGCCTATATGTTTCCCGAGATTGTACTTGTGTCACATTCTAATAAAAATACAGAGTAGCTGGGACCTGGTATCTGAGCTCCTTCTCAGATCCCCAGCCACCCCAGATCCACATTTCAATGTGGGCCCCGAGTCCTTCAGTACGCCTCTCCCTCTGATCTTCCCCGGACCACTCCTCGGCAAAATATCATGGCAGAAAGGCCTGGCAAAAGCTACTCACCTCAACCACTCTACCGGAAAGCTACCAAACTACCAAGAAGCAGAGGGAAAAAAATGAGCCCAGGAGAGATATATTCTCCACAGGCACGCCTCCAGGAAGCTACTTCCTCCAGGTAGGCTCTATCTCTGTGCAGCCTGCTGGCAAGCCAGTCCCTTCCAGGTCCCAGCTCCCCACCCCGATGGCCCTGGAATTCAAGCCCTCAGTGTGAGTATTGGAGGGCCAATTCATATTGAGACTGTAACAGGGAGGGAGGCAGGTGAGTACTGTATGATCCTTAATGGGTTCAGTTTTGAAAAATGTAGGAAGAAGCCAACACCTTCAGTGATACGGGTCTGTAGTGAAACAAGCAAGCAAGGAAGATGACTGACCGTAGTCATGGTGGCCCGTGGGAAAAGAAACTCCATGTGTGATTTCTAAGGCTTACACAAGATGTTACTTCTTAGTTTAGGAAAGAGATTATAGTACATGAAGTCTTTCTCAATTTCCGTGGACCTAAAGAGTTTTTAACATAAATCCAAACACTTGGACAGAAATTATTTTACTCCTTCCAGACATTATGTGTGCACACAGAAAACAAGTAGCAGAAGTCTATTGGATATGTGAAAAGACTCTAAGGAACTGGACTATAAAGCTCCAAGTGATCTTTAGTCTGGTAAAAAATTTAATTTGTTTTATAATACGTTTCTAGATGTGCATATTGTATTAGTCAATATTTACTGGAAAAACAGATACATTACAAGCTACATGAATATATAAGAATTTACAGATTGGTTTACAAGGGCTGCCCAAAGAGTCAAATATCGAAAAGTATAGAGGGTCTGTCTGAGCAATGAAGATCTGAAGGATGCAGTCGAAGGTCTGGAGCTCACTGCAGTGTCCCGTGCGAATCCGTAACAGGAGGCCAAAGAGTCTGCAGCGGAAGCTTGGAGGGTCTGTATCAGAAGCCAGGAGAAGACTTCCAGGGTGAAGGAGAAGACTGGAGCTCCTCTGAAGAAACCAAAGCAGATCTGTCCTTCTCCATTTCCTCTCTATACCATCCAGGCGACAAGTCACCCTATTTAGTTGGATTCCTCTTATGCAAGTTGACACAATCAATCAACCATCACATATACCATAGAACTAAAGATTTTATTTCAAGGGTTTGAGAAAAGTATAAATTTTCCCAGTTGTCCAATTGAGATGTGAGATACTCTGAATAAAGATTCTTTTTTGACTGATACTTTGAAAAAACATGTTTTACTTTAAAATGTAGGACTCAGAAGATGCATCACTGAAAGTCATTATAACAGCCGATGAGAATAATCAGAAAACTTAGTTGTTACATCATAGCCAGAACCCTACAGTATCAAACGGAGTTATTCAGGCGATTCTAAGGCAGCTGGTGTGCTCACTATTCTTAGAGATATGCCGTATTATTACTATTCATGATCTGCTTTTATCCCCAGATGTTGCGGGCCAGGAAAACTGAGGTGAATATTTATACATAATAATTGTTAATTATACATAATTCCTAATCTTTTATCACTTCCTTTTATTCATGTTTAGGAAATTGAAACTTTTCCAAAAACATATTAATTTATATTTAATAAACATTAATAATTTTAGATCTGCTTGATATTTTTCCAGAGACTGTCTCTAAAATGTGAGAAGTGGTGTGAAGGTACAAGCTCTCACATCCTCACTATCATGTCTCGTTTGCTTTATAATGAGCAGGTTCCATGTCTGTCCCAGGGCTCCATCCTTAACAAAGTTAGTGCCACCTGATTTTTTCAAAGCAAAACTTGAAAGGTTATGTATTTAGAAGTATATGCAATAGAAATTAATAGAATGAATTCAGTTCTAGGGAAGCAGTAATTTTACTGGCTAGCAGTGAAATGGTTTAATGAAATAGCATGTTGTCCCAAAGAATTCACTCCCTAGGGTCCTGCTGGGAAAAGCCACAGGTTCCCGAGTTAGCAGTAACTGGTCCTATGAATCAAAGCTTACTCCCCTAACTGTGGAACTAATAAAGCCATCGTCAGTACTAGGTGTTAACATCTAAAACAAACAAACAAAACAACAAGAATGCTTTTCTTTTTTTTTTTAAGTAACTAAAATACATAATAAAATTGAGTATAATATGAAACTGAATTTTTATTTATTTGTTCATTCTACATAACTTCATAATAAGAGTCATGTTAGTCATTAAAATGGGAAATTTTAAAACCATAAAATGCTTTATCCAAATATATATATTTTATTATTGTCATTTCTATTTAGAGCATTGCGTGGTTTTGGTGTATTCCCAACTGAATTTTCACTGAGCTCTGGATTTAAGGCAAAATAAAGGAAAGAAGTTAACTCTTAGCAAGGCCTGGCAACAGGCCATTTAATAAATTATGTATCTTCATACCTTCTCTTATTTAATTCTTCAATCCTCAAAGTCACCTTAAATTTAATCCTGTATGAAAAACAACCATTTTACTATGGTCAGAAATTCTCTGGGTCAAGAAGCAGGACGGCATGTACAAAGGCTTTTCTCTGCTCCATGGTGGGGTCTTGGTGACTTTCTACTTGAAGAGTAGGAGTGATTTGAATTGTTGGGGGCTGATATCATCTAGGGAGTCATGCAAACGACTGACCTCTAAGTTGGAGGGAGTCAACATCTGGGCTGTTTGGAGCTATCACCTGGAGTCCCCAACTATGACCTCTTCACTGGACTCTGCCTCACACAGAATGGCAGCAACATTATTGGGAAAGAAGCATTTCTTCTGAAGGACCTAGCCAGAAATCTCAAGCTTCCTTTTTGACCTACGCAGTCCTGAGAGTCAGGTAGCATCGCTTCGGCCTTGTATTGGTTACAAGCAAATCACGAAGTCCAGTCAGATCCGGAGCGAGAGGAATTACACTTTATCTCTTGAAGGGGGTGTTGGTGGTAAAGTCAAACTGCAAAGAACGTGTGTGATTAGAGAATCCCTTATGGCAGCATTGAGAAAACCAACTATCTGAAGGTGACTCTATGATTTTAAGGTTTACAATGCAAAGAGCTACTGAGCAAATAGATTTGTGATGACCACTAGTACTTTTTATTCCCAAACCAGTGCACTTGTACATACACAGAGCGAATTCCATGCATTACCCAGCATTCTCGCTTTTGTTACTGCATTTTGACAAGTAAATTAGTATTTTTTAATTTAGCAGTAATTCTTCTGTTGGGTTCTATATAATTAGATTTAAAATGAAAAAGAATTGCCTTAGTTTATGAATTAGAGTAGAGCTAGAATGGTACTTCAGTTGAATAAAGTATCTTGTCTTGAATAATTGCCTCTGGGATCCTTAATTGTAACTAGTGCAGGGACTGTGAGACTTGGCATTGAAAAGTTGTGGCAAGAGAGGGAGGATTTCTGTTGAGTTCCTACGTCATCTTCCAGCCTTGTATCCCAATTGCACCAAATGGCATAACAATTTATGTAATGGAGATCTATCTCTGGTTACCCTAATGTGAAATCATCAACACAATACTAGAGGTTTGTGGACCAGTCCTTTAACTGTGAACTTAGCCCCAATACACACACCATCTTGTATAGCAGATTTCCCCGTGTCTATTCCAACTCCCAATGAAACCATTGCTTCCAGTACAAGAGGCATGAGATTGCTCCAAGAAATGGAATATTTATTCCTCCATTGTTCCATCAAGTAAGATGTGAAGTGAGTGCCTTGATCTAATGAAATATAACTGAGTTGCAATCTGGTACATTATTTTGGCTCCAGTACTATATTGTATAAGTAGCATACACCTCAGTCACTAGTATGCAGAACCAAACCCAGAACATGCATACATCCATTTACATCCACCTGGGAAACAGTTAGTGGGTTAATATTATCTACTGGACGTTCATCCTTGGGGATATATATGTTCCAGGATGAAGTGTATGTTCCATTGTTTCCTGTTTCATTGAATCTTCGAGTTCTAGAAGCATGAATGCCTTTACTGTGTACTTGATTGCGTCTTCAGAGTACTTTTTCATTTTGTTTTGTTTGCTTTTGCTTGGCAGTATATCGTTGAGGTGTTACATTTTTATCCAATCTGATAATCTCTGCCTTTAAAATATAACGATTAGATCATTTTGCATTTAATGTGGCTATCAATATAATTATATTTAAATCTATCATCTTACTGTTTATTTTCTGTTCATCCTACTTGTTTCCTTTTTCTCTGCCATTTTGTTTGTTTTTCTGAATTAAGTGAGTACATTATATAATCCCATTCATATCTTTTGTTGGTTTATTCACTATAACTCTTGTTTGATTATTTAGTGGTTACTTTCAAATTACTTCAGCTATCAATTATGTTTTGTATGTTTTTAAATAGTGTGAAATAAATTATACACCTATGTGCCCAGATAACCTTTTGAGTGTTCTTCATTCTTTTGTGTTGATGTACGTTTCCATCTGGTATAACTCTTTTTCTGACTAAAGGGCTTTCTTTAATATCTCGTGTAGTACAAATTTTCTAGTGATTAATTCTTTAAGCCTTTGAATACCTTCAAATTCTTTTTAGATTCTTTTTGAAAGTTTTTCACCTTTTTAGCATTTTAGGTTTACAGAGATTTATGTATGTGTGTGTGTGTGTGTGTGTGTGTGTGTGTGTGTGTATTTTTGTCTTGGGGGTTCACTATTTTTATGACCTCTACATGTGTAACTTTCTTCAGTTTACAAAAATATTCGTATATTTTCATTGCCCACCCACTGGTCCTACACTTTTTCTTTTAGTGAATCCAATTGCAGTTTGTAAACATTTAAATTTGTTCCCCAATTCACAATGCAATGTTCATTATCTTTCAGTATTTCTTTGTCCTTCATTTTAGACAACAGTGTCATTAAATTTACTAATTTTTTTCTTCTGCAGTATCTATTATTGAACTCATTTGTCTTTATAATTAATAACAGGTATTGGAATTTTCATGATTACGGCTGTCTTTGAATGTTTTCTTTTTGTATTTCCATGTTTCAACTAACCTTTTAAACATATGGGTTTTTCTTAACGTTCAAGTCCCTCTCAGTTAATTTTAATGTAAGTGTTAATTTTGAAACAATTACTTGCAATTGGTTGATTTGTTTTAGGGTTGTGAAATATGAATTTAAGTATACAGCAATACAACTATGAAACAACTTTAATATACTAAAATAAATTATGTTGTTCATGTTAAGAGAAAATCAGGTTACCTTGGTAAATTTTAACAAATAGAGACATTTAGAGAGAGGCTTTTTGCTGTCATATCTTAACCATTTATATTAAATATATTTCTATAACTTTCTTTACATTCTTAAATTCTTTGTGTAGTGATCCATGTATATGTATGCATGTTTGCAATCCTACACTGAGTTTAGTGTCTGCCATATAGTGGGTTCTTAATTGCCAAAAATGTGTTTAATAAATTGGTGTATATGTAAATGAGTGAATGAATGAATGAGTGCTTGAAGAGTATTTTATTATACCTATATATTGTAGAAAGTACAGGAGAAAATATTCTCCAATGCTGGCTCAAGAAATTAAATGGAATAATATATTATAGTATATCATTAATTTTTAAATATGTGCATTATACCTGTGAAAAGAACTGATTAAAATATTGTATCACTTAATAAAAAAAAAGCAGAACTATAGGAATCCATGCGGACTCCAGTATCTTGGAGACTTGTTTGCCTTTATAATTCAAACGAAATCATATTTTATGTGACTTGAACCTCATCTTGGATAAATGGACCTTGAAAATGTATTCCATTCAACACATTTTGAAAATCAGTCACACATGAAATTGGTGCTTAGACAATACCCATGAAAATATAATCGTATGTAATTCATGATCATCAAAATCCTGTTATGTATATACTGTGAGACAGGAAGAATTTATATAATCATTCAGAGTCCTTATGTTAATAAAATACCTCATGAATAATTTTTAAATAAATATAGTACATTTAAAAATTCTCTTTTCTTGAAGGATAACTCAATATCTTCTGGGACCCATATGAGTAATATCTAATTTTGTGGGTTTTCTATTTCCTCTTATAATCTTCAGGTACTGTGAAGTTATTCTCAATGTCATGCAGCATTTGAAACAAGATAATTTTATTTGGAATTATAAACTAAAGAATTTATGAATTATTCATTCTAAAGTGTATGAAGGGCTAAAAAATATGAACTATTATGACATAATGTGTTATGATATATGCTTATACACACAAAAAGAATACAAAATAATTTGGGGTTATTCATTTAATTCTCACCTATTCCCAAATTGAAAAATAAATTGGCATATGTGTCTATTTTTACCATTTTGTTAGATCACATGGACTGTTGATTCAGCTCACATGTGGTCGGGGAAATGCTAAAAACAAACCATTTAACCAGAAGTTAAATTATATAAATCATTAGATAACTCTGACTTAGTCCAACATTTTTCTTCCTTTTCTTTCTTGCATAGACTGTGATTATACTCAAGATCAGGTCTGACATTGGAGTGCCTGAGACCAAAGTACAGAGAAGAATTCAGGTATCATATTTACAAATATTTAAAAGTTACAAATAAAGCAATAATTTACAATATAAAATATATTACACTGTCCTACCTTGATAAATACCTTCATAAAAAATTTGGTTGTTCCAGTTTGAATTTATACTTTTGATGCCTTAGAATCCCACGCCTAAATATAATGTTATAGAAAGAAGTTTAGTCCCAAAACTACTCTGACCCTCCGCCATGGTCCTGGGACTCCTCTGCATCGTCCTTTCCCTCCCTTCCCAGGAGCCCGGGAGCTGCATCCACCTCCTCGCAGGGTTAACGGTGTGCAATCCCTTGTGGCAGTCAGACTGTCCTGGCCGCTGTCCCTTGGGACACAGTAAGTCCTGTTTTCTGGATACCGCAGGGTGGAGGAAGAGGCAAGTTAGGGACCCAGATAGGACCGTCACTTCCTTGATCCCTAAACTTCCTACGCTGTAGAGAGCAACATGATGAAAGTCAACGCTGAAGAGCAGTCTTAGTCACTTTCCCTGCCGCGGGGACACAATACCCTGCACTCAGAGCTTAAAGGAGGGAAGGGTTATTTCGGTTCACAGTTTTAGTCCCTGCCAGGCAGGTTCTAAGGCAGAAACAGGATGGCTAAGGGCCTTGGTAGAAGAAAAGGTGCTCAGTCCATGGTATCTAGGAAGCAGAAAGCAAAGAGATGAGCCAGAGATCAGAACACACCCCATAGGGTTATGGAGTGACCTCGCCTCCAGCCAGGATCCACCTCCGCACAGCACATTCAGTCATAGCGCCCCTGTGATTCAATCACCTTGCAAACACGAGACTTTGGGGGCCATTTGAGATCTAAACCATAATAGTCAGATCTGGTAGCCAGGTGCGTCTCCTCCTTGAGTCTAAGAAGGCTGTAAGGAAACTGAGAATCTGACTTAACAATATTGTTAGATCACTCTAAATTGAATGTTATATTTGCCCTGTCCCAAATTATGAGCAATTTGGAGGAAAAACATTTCACTTTTAATTCTGAATAACTAAGACCATTAAGTATGTGTATTAATACAGACAATACACTTCAAAACATCGTCAAAGATAACAAATTTCAAGGAAAAAACATACAAAATAACGTGAGTTGTGCCAAAACATTTTTAGTATGTCAAATATGCTGTATTTAACCTTAAATAAACAGTTAACAGTTGAGCTACTTGTTACCAGTTATCAGCAAATCTAACTTTGCCAAGCTGCATGCTCCCCAAATCAAAGGCATACATCTAAATGATCCTTGAATATGTCAGTACTCATTAACTATATATTTTACTTCCCTATGAGAATGAGCTATATTTTTAATATGGTCTCATTGTAAAAATAATTATTTATTTTCCTTTGATGAATAATTAGCTTCTTTTCTATATCTTTATTTTCAAAGGTACTGAAGAAATTCTATCAAATATGTCCTTCTTCCTAAGTCATATCTTTTTTTTTAAATTTGGATTAGTTTAAAACTGGCATAAGAATTTCCAGTATACCTAGTGGAAAAACTGAGAGAAATAAATTGTGTTAGCAAGTTATCTTAGAATAACAGTTTATTTGAGTGAAATATGAATACATATAACCTATTACCATGTTTGAGCATATTGAATTCACTTTGAAAATAAATGAGGGCAAAAATGATTCATTTGTCATATATAAATTATCAACCTGGAATAAATAAATAGAAATTCATAGAAACTTCCTGCGAGTAAAACAGGAAGAGAAAGATCTGCTTTTATAATTAACAAAGCAGACGTCTTTGAGGAGTCAGATATGTAAGAGGATGTTAGGAAAGATTACATAAAATTTACAAAATTGTTAACAAATAACCCTAAGGACTATTGATTAAGGCGAGAAGCTCCCAGGGGAAAGTGGAAATGCTTTAGCCATTAAATACGTACCTTCTTGCCAATGAGAAGAAAGATCCCTTCTGTGCTCAGGGTGTTCCCTGAGCCTTTTGATGGAATGAATGAAATCATTTTTATATACGATTAGCTACCTGGCAAATATTTTAGTTTAACCGAACAGTCATATTGAAGTAACAGGGGCTAGTTCATAATTGGAACTCATGAAAAAGACAGGTTTGCATTCAAGACTAAGAACAAATAAACGAGAGCAAAGCCTTTTTATAAAATAGTTTAAATAGCCTAATGAAACTTACAATCTCATTTTACGGGTATTTTACTATAAATTTATTCAATCAGAAATACTAAAATACATCAGGCTAATAATTGTAATTGTTATCATCTCATGTTAATGTTAAATAATTTCATAAATAATTTTATTGGTAAAGAGTAATGATAACAATGATAGAATTTGATTTAAGATGATCTAGGATTATAAGTCTCTTAAAATTGTTTCATATTTTTCACATTATCTTGCTTGAAAAGTTAACTCATTGTACCTGTGCTATAAGGATGTCAGAAAGATTGACAATATATTGAGGGGCAGTAAGCAAATATTATGAAAATTTTCAGACTGTCAAGTTGAAGAGGGAGGCTATAGGGATCAATCTTAAATGAAATCTTAATTAAAGTTTAATACATGGGAAAGTTAAACAAATGAAAATTAATTAAATCTTCAGATAATAATTTATTTAATGTTATTAAAAAAAAAGAAAGACATACAATCCTTGAGAAGTAAAAAGAAAGAAAGAAAAGAAAAAAGAATGAAAACAACAGACAAGAATGGAATGTACAGTTCTTCTCACTGAGAAAATGGACAGTGTTTACAATAAAATAGACATACAGTTGCTGTAGTTTGATTTGCCTGCACAGTCATGTAGGACTTTAATATCCAAAGGCATACTAGATTGGTACTTAGAAGGTACAAGTGTAATTGGTGTTTAGGGGGTTTTTACAGGTGAGAACTTTGGAAGTGAATCACATTAGGTCATCAGTGAGACAGCTCCAGGATTGAATGCTAGTGTTGTTAAAAGGGTAGGAGCAAGAGCAGACAGACAGAGACATACATGCAATCTGTCCATGACATAATGCAGCCAGGTGGGGCCACTGCAAGTGCCTGCACCACGCTGTCTGGACTTCTAGTTCATGGGCAAATGAACATCTTTTCTTTATAAAGTAGCCTGCCTCAAATATTTCATTATAGTAACTCAAAGCTGACAAATACAGGTTTTATGTTATTAAGGAGATAAGCAATAGATAAGAGAGTACCAAAATGAAGACAGTTTCTTTCTTTACAGTGTGTAAGACTGTGCTATAGTAATTCTATAATATATCTTGAAATGATCCACGTGATTTTTGTTGTTTTCAGGGCAACAAACAGCTATAGGTAAGCTCAAAATAATGGTGAGATTTAATATTCTTCCTAACATGTGCCTCAGTTTCTATCCAGAAAAGACATCAGACTAAAATATGTAAACTTTTTAATACAGATAGTTTTATACAGTAAGGTGACATTCCAAATCACTGTGAAAATAAACATAATTTAATTAATGATATTTTTGTCAATTCTCCAGCCCCGATTGACCCTTATGTATACAAAAAATTCTATCTTCATTTTGCACTATGAAAACCATTAGATTTCAAATCAAAACAAATTTGAAAAAGAAAGAACTAAAATTTTAGGTTATATTATGCTACAAAATATTTCTGTATTTTTTCTATAAATTAATAAAAAGAGGTTCTAGGTTTTTAAAAAGTCAAAAAATTTTCTCTATTTCTTCACTTAATTCTGTGCATGTTTTCTCTGTGTGTTCATTTAATTCTATTTATGTTTAGCTTTCTTCCTAAAGACCATCAACTTTGTTTCCACAATGTTTTCTTCTTCTAGTTTTGTATTTTCAGTTTTTATACTTATGTTCCTAATTCATTTTGACTTAATTTTTTTGTATATGGTGAGAGATAGGGGTCTAGTTTCATTCTTCTGCATGTGGATATCAGGTAGGACCATTATTGATGAGGTCATCCTTTCTCCAATGTTGCTGACTCCCTTATAAAGAAAAATACAAATTAAAGCCAAAATGAGATCTCACCTCCTGGCAATTAAAATGGCCAAGATCAAAATGATAAAAAATTATACACACACACACACACACACACACACACACATACATGTATGTGTGTGTGCACGCACGTGCGTGTGTGTGCGTGCATGGCACTGGTGAGGGTGTGGAGAAGGAACATGCATTCATGTTGGTATGTAAATTAGTGCCTCCATTACAGATAGCAGTGTGGAGGTTCCTTAGGTTAAAAGCGGACCTATCATGGGAATCAGTAATCCCACTATTGTGTATACATCCAGAGGAACAAAATTAGTACAGAGGTCAAGACCAGGCTGGAACAGAGTATGGAGACATGCTATTTCAAAAAATAAACAAGTTGAATTAAAAAATGTTCTTAGCTACTGGGGAGGCTAAAATATGAAGATCTGAGTTCAAAGCCAGCATTGGTAAATTAGGCCCAGTCTCAAAATAAAATGCATAATTCAGTGGTAGAGAGTCCCTGGATTTAATCTCTAATATTCTCCCTAGATATATAGATAGATAGGTAGAGCAGAACACTGATGAACTTGAGAACAAATTTAAAATAGTATTTCCAGTTTATGCTCCATGAGGTGGTACACTTAGGATGGTGATAAAGGGTTTATTTGGTCAAAAGCAAAGCAACGCAAAACAAAATTCCATGGTTTCTCATAGGCGTGGCATCATCAGTGACAGTATGGTGCATTTGAGACAGGGGAAATAATCAGAAGTTCGCCACCAGACTGTCTGTTGGTTTTTCTGTTTATCCTATATATGGTGTCCGTACTTCTGGTGAGCTTCCAACTTCCAACTTCTTATACTCTCACATTTAGGGTTTCAGCTATATAGAATTTTTCATAGTATTATGAAACCACAGAAGTGGTGTTTGGCACATGGTTAAATATTCGATGAATGCTACTTGATCTCTTTAGATCATTCCTCTTGAAAATAATGATGTTGTTATATTTCATTCTAACACAAAATTTTAAAATAAAGAACTGGCACTGGTTCTTTAATATACATAATTCAATGGTAAACTGAATTGTATTTGGAAAACTTCTGTTTGAAATAAACCAAGCATAATGATAGCCAATGAAACATATTCAAATTCCCTAAGAGTGTATGAATTCTATACAACAGGGCACTCTGGATGAGTTTGTGCCCTACCATTTTTGTTACACAGAATGAGTAGAACTAGTCATTCAAAAGTAGTATTTTCTTTTGTATCTGGAGGTGATACTTCAATTTACATTTGGGACACAGTTTTATTTTATACAAATTACATTAATTGGTTTGGGATTTAGTCAGGTGCTGGGTAACATTTAACCAGAAGTTAATAATGGATGCTAGGAGGTATTATTTATTGGTAGATATAGATGTGCTAGGGTAATACATCTAAGAAAGTTTGCTTTATTTGTTGTACTATGGAATAAGGAAGGAGAAAAATATCTTTCTCTGTGTGCCTTAATGAGAGAGTTCATTTTCATGGTAAGGTCATTGGTGGTTTTTGTTATTGCTGATTTTCACCTTGAAAATTACTTACATAAGATGTGCAGCTGAAGGAAGAAACAGAAAAAAACTGGTTCTACGAGGAAACGTCTTGAAATTTTTAACCTAATTAAAGGTTGGTCTGATACATAGCTAAACAATTTTAGCGCCAAATCGAGAAGATAACTCTCTCTGCTTATCCTCAGATCTCTGGCGCTGCTCAGCATGAGAATTTTCAGAGTTTCAGGGAAAATATCTCTGGCTGAAGAAACTCCACTAGTGACAGAAGCAGAGTGACCCAAAGGACCCGGAACAGGCGTCACTGAAGTAGCCACAGAGGAAGAAACTAGTTTTTGCAACTACAGCGCCCCCTGTACGTTGGAGGAGTAGATGGGGCTACTTCCTGTGGATTTCCAGTCAAATCCGGAGAAAATTGTGTTTTGCTGAAGAGTTCGAGATGCAGCGATTATGAGAAGGAAATACAAGCTTTTGTGATATGGAAACAAGATTCGATATTTACTTTGAGAATGGTGAGGCCTGGACTTTTGAACTGCTCAAAATTCGCCCTTCATAGTAGTAAAAGAATTAGAGTGAACCCGCATGCTCAACATTCCTGATGTTCGTGACTGATAGATAACTTTTATTAAATGAAGATTGCCCTTGAGGGTACAAGCACAGACTATTAGGGCGCAGCTATTTGCCGACTGGCTTTCATTCAAGGCATTTATATTTTGATGATAACAAGGTGAACATCAGTATTAGCTGAAAAACTGGCTAAAAATGCAAAATAATATCGAAAACATCTTTCTAATGGTGAACATCCTAAATACAGTTCTCTGACCTGTTGCATACAAGGATGTCCAAAAAGAGAACGAAATGGCAGCTCTGCAGTTAGGATCTCAGTCCGGAAATTACATCGCTCTCAAGTACGTACTTGCTAAGGATTTTTAAAAACATTATCACATTAGACATTTTAAAGAAAGCACAATTTGCGCAAATCAACAGTGACTTTGAAAAATGACTACTGTCTTCACTACGAATGAATTAACCAGGTAATAGGAGTGGACGTGAGTTCTGAGATTTTTGAAATGAGAAATAATCGAGTAAGGAAAAAGAATAGATGGCATTTAACTAATTCCTACAGTAATAAGAAGATGGACTTTTCCAGTCATTCAGCAACTTTCCCTGATAGAAATGCAGCGGGCGTTTCAAGCGCTGGAGAAATGCCGCCGCCGTCAGGGAGGAGGATGCCGGCTCCACGCCAGGCTCCCTTCATACGTGGCTTTAGCGGAAGTCACACTTAAGGACTGTGCCGCTGACAGAAGTTCTCAGACATTGTGTTTGACACGTCACTTGTGCCTCGATGCAATGGGCTTTTTAAAAAGGTGAGTTTTTAAAAACACACCACTGCAAACACCGTTCAGTATCATTTTATTTGGGGTTAGTTCCTGCTGCTTACCAAGTGGGTCATTTAAGTAGTGAGTTTGCACCTGCCTCGCCTTTCAAATAAATATACAAGGGCCAGCAGAGCACATAAGAAACTGGATTTTGTGCGTGTGGTGCTTAAAAAAAATAAAAGATGATACGTAACAGGGAAATAGACTTTACGGAGGTGGGAGGGGGTCTGGGGATGGGAGGAAGGAAGGAGGATGGAGAGAGGAAGGGGAAGTAAAAAGGGCCCAGACGCAATATATATACATACCAATTCCTCATGATGAATATATTTAATATGTATTGCAAACATATACTAGTACAAAATTCAAAAAATATAAACCCTGAGGTAAAAATATTATAGTAACAGATATAATAGGTCTGAAAATCTAAAAAAATGTATGAAATTTAATGTGGTTTGCATTAGCCAGAATTTCCTGAAGACAGGTTGCCTATCAAATTACTTGCTATGTTTGTTTTTAAATTAGGAGACTATCAGAGTATTCACTGTTGATCACAGTATTTATTAGACATAAAGAGTGGTATATATTTTAAATTTATTTTTAAAAGATGAGTAAAAATTGATAAAAATCACATTGTAAGAATGTACATTGTCTTAGCCTGAAACACAAATGTGTTCCCTGAATAGATTCAAACATGAACTAAAATAGAAAGGAATAATCCTGAATGTGTGAGTTCAGCTCATCAATAGTCTCTATATAATTTTATCCAAAACCAATTTAATGACTAATATTAATAAACTCTTGTTTCTATTGCACTAATATTTTAAAAAGGAGTCACATATACATTCAAGTTTCCCTAATATTGTAGTCTGTTTTTATTTATATAACAAAAGGAATCTACAACCTTGATGCAAATGAGATGAAAATGAAAAGTTCTTGAAATTTTTTTCTTTTTATATTTTTAGTAAACTTTTTCATGTTATTAAAAAAACAACTTTATAGGAAGTGCCCTGTGATTTTGATTAATATCTGTACAATAAACCGAGACTATTAGGATAGTGTTATAATCATGTGGAGATTAGTCATACCACTGGATGTTACATTGCAAGCAAAGTATCGGGTCACTTGGCAAATCTAGGAAGAGAGGCTTAATAAATCATGTCTTTTTATATCCGCAACTGGAAGTAGAGTCTAACTATACTGGAAAAGCAGTACGTAGTGCTGCTTTATTTATTTGTTTTAAAAAAAGAAAGCCAAAGAGGTGAGCAAATAAGGCATTCTAGAAGGTTCTGAGAGTACCAAGGAGAGGTCCTACTAAGAAGGAAGATAGGAAGGTACCAGCAGAATTTTCCAGAAGGGAGAAGCATCAAAGCAGAGACCAGCGCTAAATCAGAGTTAAATTCCTATGCTTAGCAAAGCTCAAAGAAGCGGATCTACTTGTGAAAAGGCATAGTGAGTTTTTGAGATTAGCAATGAGCCCCTACCCTGCAGCCACCCCAAAATCCATGCAGTGGATTTTAGAATTGTGCATGATTGCATTCAAGATGGCAGCTTGAGACGATGACTCTGAAGTGACTCAAGTAAAAAGGGTCTTGCAAGCTTTGTCTTTCATGGTGTCTTTAGATATTGATTCCCCTACCAGTTATTGTTGTATGTTTTTTCCTGGACTTTTTTATGCTAGAAATTCTTGTAATTTCTTTTGCTTTTATCAAGGCAGTATCTGTACATTATTTTCTAAATTAATAGGAGTAAAAGATTTAAAACAAATGAACAAAAAAAACAGGGACTCCCTGCTGATTTATTTCATTAATCCTCAATCCTCCACTTCATGTTCAGCACTAACAAAGCTATTTTTGTCAGTTGCATATTTTTGAATAATATGCAACACTATTTATCTTTTGCTTTATCAATTTTAAGTAAATAACATTATCTACTTGTTATGTGTGATGAGCATTTAGATCTTTAGCAGTAATGTTCTTTCTACTTTTATTTTCCCATTGCTCTATTGTGGTTATATTCAATTTTAGTTTAAGCAACATTGAATGTTTATATTATTATACCTAATCAGATGTTATTCATAGCTGGATATTTTTCTGTTCTATGATTATGTTTTATTATTTCTTTTAGGTTTAAGTAATAATCACCTTGTTTTAGAATTTACTCAGTGTCCTTTACACCTATTGATACATTTTTACAGAATTTCTAATAGCTTAATATAATTTTTATGTAATGGATGGGTGTATTTGTTTACTATGATAGCTGCAATATCCTTCAAACCTACGTGGCTTAAAAAAACCAGAAGTCCCCTGTCTTCCAGTTCTGTAGACCAGAATGTGAAGGCACGATTTCACAGGGCCACACTCCCTCTGAAACCCTCTAGCAAAGAGTCCTTCCTTGTCCGCTCTTACCTTCTGGTGGTTTGTGGGCAACCTGGGCCTTCCTGGGCTTGTACCTGCAGGGTTCTCTTCTGCCCCCCCTCCCCATCCCTGCTGTGTCTCTGTATGTTTCTATTCCTTTTCCTCTGACTGCTGGCACACAGGATCGAGGGCCCAACCTGCTTCAGAGTAACCTCCATTTAACCAATGACATTGGCAACAACTCTCTTTCCAAATAAAGTCATATTCTGTAGTACTATTGATGAGGATTTCAAATTATTTTAGGGGGAACTTAGAAATGGACACAGTTCAAAGGATAAGTAGGAGTATGCATTTCCCCCACTCCCCTTGGAGACAAATCCTTCTGGAATCTCAATTCTCTCGAGTGAATGACTTTCTCTTGGGCCTGTTCTACAACAGTCCTGCTGGGATTTTTTTCTACTGTCACCTTCAGGAACTCTCTGTGGTTTTTCTCCTTCATTGAACTCCTGTAGGAATCCAAGAGCCTGTCTCTGTTATTTGGCGTCATCTGTTTCCTGGCTCATCTCTGTGTCTCAAGTTGCTGTAATTGAAAACCAACAATAGCAGCCGCAACAACCATATATATATATATATATATAAAATGTAGGGAGATGAGAGAAATGACATGACAGAATGACAGATTTGGCACAAGTGGAGAAAAAATTAATCAGCAATAAAATTTCTTCCTAAGGCCAACAATAAGAAAAGTAAGCAGAATGAAAGCAAATTTGAGAGCATGGGAGATAGTTTTAGAAATAACATTGTGCCTATATTTAACAATGCAAAAGCAAACATTCCCAAATCAACATGTTCAAAAGCGGTCCCATGAGCTCACTATACTTTAATTTTCCTCTCAATACTTCTCATTTCAGGAAATATTTCCATCACCCATCCAGTTACTCAAGTCTAAAACACACGTGTCTGTTTTCTCACCTTTCAACACCACAGTGCTACAATTTTACTTCATAAATATATCTGGAATTGATCTTTTCTCTCAATTTTTGTCTCTAATTCTATTATTTCTTATGTGTTAAGTCACTCTGTACAGAGCCAATCTGTATTTTATCCACTTTAATATCTACAACGTGGCCGCAGTAATTGCTTCAGAATTTAAATATGTGCCTCTCGCCTCCATGCATAATAATTTTCAATGATCCCCTGCTATTTGTAGGATGAAATTTACTCCCTTGACATAGTTCATGAGAAAGGTGACTACATGCCACATTGCACACGGCAGTCCGAGTTTCTATCTGTCACCGTAGTGGCATAATTGTTACTAACATCCCCCTCATTCGCAGAGGAATGTAATGTGGGCAATAAATTTGATGCTCACGCTGGCTGTAAATTTCTTTATCTGCTTTCTCCTTTCATCCTAAGACGCATTCAGAACTCTAGTCCTCCATCTCCTTCCTCTAGCTCTTCATGCCTTCCTTGGTGTATGCCGCGTTCTTTCTCAATACACTGTATTTACAAATGCTTTCTATGCCTGAGACCAGTTCTCTTTATTCTTCAGAGCATAGGTCTACAGCCAAATTCCCTAATTAAGATTCTCTAAACATCAAAAATCTTCAAATCCCCCTACTATTTGATGTACTTTTCCTTTGTATAGTACTTATTACCACAGTGATTTTATTTTTTTGTTTGTTTGTTTATTCCGTCAATATCTGCCTTGGCTATTAGAAACTTACTAGTATATAGCACTATGAGATTGCTGAGTAAATTCTATTTATTAATCTTTGTTAACATAACAAAGCCAGACTTGTCTCTGCTATACAAAAATTAGCTTCTGTGATCTATTTTTACAATCACTTCCTTGCACAATCACCGAAATGCCTTGCCCCTCCCCTTGTCTTTCTTTCCTTTTCTGTATGTATGTGGCAAAATCTCAACCTTGGAGTAAAGCACACACTAGTTATCAGCAGGTCTTGTATGTACAGGGCTTTCACGAGATAGTATCGCTGTGTTATTTCCCACCCTTTTAGAAAATGATCTCGTAGCATACACTCTCTTTTTGAAATCTTTAACATATCCTCTTCCCTTGCTGTCCTCAGGTGGCAATTTTTCTTCCTGTTTCACTGAGAAGGGAATTTATGAGTAACACGTAACACAGTAATGTGCATCTGTACCGTTGTGCTTCGATAATCTAAGTTTCCTATTTTTATATGGATATTCATATGTTCCTGTTTAATGACATTTTTCCTACTTTTTATTAGACCTTTTTAAAGAGAGTTTCTCTCTCTAATGTCTCAATTGTAAAATGTTCCTTCTCTACAATACCAATTTATTAGTAATTAAACATGGATTATATTTTGAGAAAAATATCTTCTAAAACACCACATTTTCCTGCAGCAGCTGACCCATTATTTTTTACCACTTTACAGAAGAGTCCAAAAGATCACCCATGTATTCTTCCTCACCACCTATTTAAATCAGATCTTTTGGTCCAGCATCCTATGAAAGACAACTTCTCAAAATCACTAATGATTTTTCATATTGTAAATACAACAAAGATTTTTATCCAGAGGAATTAAAAGAGACGATCGCTTTATCATCTTTGAAACATGTTCTCTTGTGTTCTGAGACTCTACATTTGCTGCTTCTTTTCTTCTTATGCCACTTCTTCTTCTTCCTCTTCCCCTTCTTCCCCTTCTCCGCCTCCTCCTCTTCCCCTCCCCCATCCTACCCTCCTCCTCTCTCCCTCTCTCCTCCCTCTCCCTCTCTCCCCTTCTCCCTCTCTCCCCCCTCTCCCCATCTCTCTTCCTGTCCCTATCCTTTTCCCTCTCCTCCTGCCTCTCCTCCTTCTTCTCTCACTGATGGCCCTTCTCAGTCTTCTTTGCTGCTTCCTCCTCATTTCCCCAACTGGTTAATATTTGAGTATCCCAATTTCAGTCTACTGGCTTCTTATCATTTCTTTCTATACTAAATCCCTCAGCAATTTCCTTTAGCCATGTGGCTTCTCATACCATCTGAGCTCTACTGACCCCAAGTTATATCTCTGTATAGAGATGGTCTCACCTGAACTTTAGAGGCTTATATCCAAAAACATGCATGTCATTTATGTTGCTGATGTAATAGCATTCTCAAAATTAACATGTCTAAAATGAAACTTTTCCTTCCCCTGAGTGTATTCTTCTCACAATATTTCTTTCTCAAGCATCTTTCACACCTCTTTGCTTTGTACGTAACATCCATACTTGCTGCAAGTCTTACTGACATAAATTTTGAAATGTATTGAGAATCTAAAGACTTCACGTCATTTCCGCCACTGTCAGTTTCCCACAGAGGTTCTGCGCTTACGTTTCTAAACTAGTCCCTGGCTCTGTTCTTTTTATATATTCTCTGCACACACTTTAGTGTGAACCTTGTTTTACTCTTCTGTTTAAAATCAAAAGATAACGTCCCAGTGATACTCTACAAGACAACTGTGCGATTTATCTTTGTTTACTTTCTTTCGGCCGGTCCCTCCCATGTTCTCCTGGTTAAGTCTGCTTTAGACCCTCTGGCCTCTGGGCACATGTAAGCACTCTGAAAGGTCATAACCTGGGCTCTTGTTGACTACGGTGTTTTTGAATTTCATTGTGTCACTTGCTCCCTTCGTTCTTTACATGTCTACTCAGATAACAGCTTATCAAGGAGTGATGGGTTACCCAACCATTTAAGGACAGGCACTCTGCATCCCTCTTTCTTACTGTTTGGCCTTGTCAAAACTATGATTACAATTTGCATACTATATTTCAACATGATATATATGTATTTACTGTTTGTCTCTTTTTGCTTTGAAATTAGGAACTTTTTCTCTATTTTTTCTTCTCAGTACGATATTTCTCAAATTTAGAAAAGTTCTTGGCACACAGCAGAGTTCAGCATACTTACTGAAAGAGCGAATGAATAAATAATTAGTTAAGCTAATATAGAAGTTTAGATTCACTGATTGACATGGCTAGTTTAATTGATCCCAGGCCATTTCCTGTAGCTACTATAGATTTTTTTAAACACCAGGCGTGAATTTTAAATTAGGCGATTGGAGAAGCAATGGCTTAGTTGCAGAAGGCATAGAAAAGGCTCTGTCATTTAATGCTGTAACAGTAGTGACGAATAGAATACCTTCGGAAGCCAAGACGGAAGGAAGTTCATGTTGAATGGACCTGCATATTTATATTTATTCTATAGATGACAAATTACTTGCATTATAGACAGAATTAGATGGTATTTTGCAGCATTACTGGGGAGACTTACCCAGATCTTAGAGTGTGATTTAGAATTAGCCATTTTCTGGAAAG
>PVJO010011737.1:0-58448 GCA_004026905.1 Hystrix cristata
TTTAGGATTTTTTGAAGTAATTAATGAGACAAGCTGTATAAAATTTTAGGATATTGTTCAGCACAGAACCATTGTTCTATAATTATTATCATGCAAAATTGAAATAAAACAGTGGATAAAAACTGTCCTGTGTATTCTAAAGTTCCATATTTATTATAGTAATTGCATACCAATTTTATTAATAATTTAATCCATTATCATTTAAGTCTAATAATGACTTGCTAAAAATGTAAAATTTCAGTTTTCAGTAAAAAGGATTCTACATTGTGCTGTGAAGAATATGTTTTACTTAAGCTTCCTATGAAACCTGTTCTTATGAAATGTAGGTGCTTAATTTGTGCTCAGAAAAATCCTGTTATTTTCGGGCCTCTGCACACAGGATACTACACAGGTTATGCACTCATCCACTTTCTCATTTTAAAAGGAAAAGCTTACCATTTGTAATGTCGTGCTATGTCCTCAAAGCCTTGTACTTAGCCACCCAAATGAATTCAGAGATTTTTGTATGCAGAAATTTGGGATCAGGGAGGTGAGGTTTCTAAGCAATTGAAGTTTACCATTTAACTTTTCAACTGCTTTTGGAAGAAATTGTTCTACACTGTGTAACTTCCTGCTTTCCTGAAAATATGAATTACAAAGTGATATTTTCTCAGTGAGTGACTCAAGATAAACATGATGGCAGTTGGCAATCACATTAAATTCAATTATGTACGTTTTATTTTTCTCTTTCTCATTGTTTAGTTGTCAACTATGACTTCCAGTTGTACTTGCTTCTTATGGCCCTCTGTCTTCTGATTTACTGTTTCTAATTGGCTGAGCTATGAGAATTCATTTGGTTGAGAAACTTAGTCTTGTGTGTTAATGAAGAGAACATTTTCTATTTCCTCAATATACTAAGTTTTTAACACAAGAGATTTGAATAGTTATTTTAGGATTTAGAGGCTTCTTCTCTTTATTTTTATGTTCACAACTGTTCTAATAATGAGTGAAGTTTCCAGGAAAAAAATGATTTTCTCATACATGTGGAACTTAGTTAAAAGGGATTTGGGGATAAAATTATTCTTTATTAATGAAAATAATTGCAAATTTATTGAATATAATATTGATGATACAATTTTCTGAATTTTTCTAATAATAATGGAATGTAAAGTTACTGAATGGTTAGTATGGGCCATTCAAAAACATTATGTATTTTAAAATTTATTTCATTTAATTAATGCTGTACTATTCTTATGTACCAGGCACTACTAAGTCATATAAAAACATTACCTTATGAAATGTTACAAACTTTAAAAAAAAAGTTACAAACTTTTGGATGCAATATACTCATTTGTGCCTCACAAATATTGTTGTTTTGTGAGAAACTGACAAGTTCTCTGGGTTCTATAATTTTCTCAAGGCCTCAGAATTACCAAGGAGTGGTAGAGCCAGAACCAAAAGACAGGGCAGTAGGATGCTTACAAAGTGATCTTACACTGTAAGTACTCCAGCAGACACTGGGCAATGAAAATTGAAGATGTAAACTCTGAGAATATGAATCGGTATTACTAAATTTAAACTTAATGGCCCAGCACAGAAGTGGGATGATCCTCTACAGGAACAAAATGGAATTTGAGGAGCTAACCATTAAAAGGAAGAAGAAGTAGGCTTGGAATGTAAGGTTATCAGGGTGAAGCATCCATTTTCACCTTGCAGTGTGTCTTTATCCAGTTCCTGATTTGATCTACAGGACACCGGATACTGGTTTTCTCAATGTGTTCAACTTCTAGGTCACCAGGGTCTGGGATTAAGTTGATTGGTTCAAATCCAGGTTCTACTGTCTGAATATGGAAGTTAAATTGCCTGAGAGATTTCATTTGTGGATTGGTACTAGAAAGTACCTACCTTGAAGAGTTGAGAGTCAAATGAAAGAATAGTTCTTAGCAGACAGTGTGGCTTAAATATATGTTACCAATATCATTATTTTGATATGTTACCATATCTTTATTTTGAAACTATGTTCCACAGAAGGCTGGCTCTATAAGCATATCAGCAAAAGAACTGTCAAATAAACTTAGGAAATACTATTTTCTTAAGTTTCCTCATGTTATAATAGAAGTGCATTAAAGGTCTATGTTGAGAACATGCTTAACTTTATTTAGCTCATAGCTCCCAAGTTTGTTTGAACACAGAGGCCATATGGGTATGTGAACTTATAGTATGTACTTGTGTTTGTGTGTATAAACCATGCAGTCTGCAGCACTATTTCACGGGGCGCACTGCTAGGAAATGCTTTCCTTCACTAAAATATCTTCAGTGGGAGTGACAGAAATGTGTGGAGTGGAGACTGATGTGATTTTTCCAAATCTAGATTGTATCAATAAATTCAAATATTATGCCTGCTAATGGGACTAAGGATATTGGAACTTAGATCTTCTGAAATTAACCTAATTTGTTATTGAGAAAAACTCTTTGGTTTGACCGTCTGAACTGTGATCATTACTACCACCACCATCATCGTGCTGTTGTTATCTTCACCACTGTTGTTATCAACACAACCTCACCACTACATAGTCAGTGGTTACATCCATACTTAGGATGTTTTTCTTACATTAGCCATTTTGTCCCAGGGCCACTCTGTGAGATGGGCTTCCCAATCTGATTTTTCAATATGGAATACAGACTTCATGAGGTAATGTGCCCAAGACAAAAGGACTAAATATAGAATATACTCTTGACACATATCTGTCCTGGGAAGCAGTTTAACTCATTACTAGTGAAGATAATTGCCACCGAGAAAGTACTAACAATAGTGCAGCCAGGAGCTCGACCACCATCTGTGTGATTGGGCATTTCAGAAGTCCTCTGAGGAAGTGAATTTCCTCTAGCTGTACTTTCTCTGTGTGTGTCAGACAAGTGGCTCCGCAAAGACTCAAGCCGGTAGGGGTCCTGAAAGCTGCAGGGGGGAGCATGGCACATTTATGATGGGGATCATTTTGCTTCAAAAAGCACAACTTCTTTCTCTTTAATTTCTGAAGAGTGAAGCTGAACTTCATCACTTTGATTAAAATTATCATCTGTTATACGCTTTTATGGTTCAGTGAAAGATCCAGACCTAAACCTGGACACCGTCAGTTAGTACACAGTATGACAAAGACAGAGTTAAGTAGGATAGTGTCTCGCAAACTATGCCTGGGCAGCAAACCTGGCCTGTCTCCTATTTTTGCGTGATCGGTGATCTTAGAATGGTTCTAACATTTTAAAATGGCTATACATGTACCTAGTATTTTTTGGATTGTAAAACTTAATGCATTTCTCTGATCTTTTTTAAAAGTAAAAAAAAAAAAAACAATTTTCTGAAACCTGATTTAGGATATTAATTCTATGGGCTCTGATCAATATTTTCCATTAAACAAAATAAAAGAAAGATCAAACACCAACTTAGTTTAATCATTGTTGAAAGACACGGATCATTGCAGAAAATATTATCCATGAAGGGAATGGTCAATTAGTGCTTTACAGCAGATTTAATCTCTGTATTTCAAATCCTAGTAAGTATGACGGTCATATGTTTTCCTGCCCTCTCCTAGTGTTAATAAGAACAGGAGTGGACACCTCACTAGTTATGTCATTGAGATTCTTTTTCCTAGTGGGTCAGGGAATTGGATTACAGTTTGCATCTAAGTAAGAACTGATATTCGGCACAGTTAAATATTTTTGCTCTGTGGGTCAGTTATTTGAAGCACAGACACAGAGGATCTGAGCAGAAAGTAGCAGTGTGTCTGTAACCAAGCACACTACTGCCTGGTTACAGACAGCTCTCTAGGTCTTGGCTTCAGGAGACTCTAAAGTTTCTTTCCAATGTCTTAGCCATTTGCCACTTGTGAGGACCAAGCACTTGAAAGGTGTTTAGCGCCCCCCAAATTGTATTACATATGTAAAAGGTACACCACATCTCAAAAACTTTGTAGGAAAAAGCAAAATGTCTCCTTTTATACTTATGCCATGTTGAAAGGATGATATTTTCAATATATTATGTTAAAATTAACTTCACCTGTTTCCTTAGACTTTTTTTAATATGCATACTGGAGAATTTAAAATTGTTAATGTGTTCATAATGTGTTTCTGTTGGACAAATGTGCTCTATAGTTACAGCTACTTTGATTCTACAAAATGCTGCTGCCTATAAATCTCACTGCACCCTTCTCCCCATCTCTCTTTTCTTTTGCTGAAACTAGACTGTTGTTTTAGTTAATGTAAACAACAACAAAAACCTTTCATATGTTTGAACACTTTTGACTTGTCCAATTTAAAATATCTCATGGACTGTTACGATTTTACCCAGAGATAAACAACTCATACATCAAATCTTAATACAGCATAAAATAATATTTAAAACTACATTTATTGAGTAATTATATTGGGCCATGTGTTCTACTAAGTGCTATTTAATTTAATCTCAACATCATCCCATTTATACAGTAGAAAATAGAGGCATAGGGACTGTTATGTAATTTGCCCATAGTGACATAGCTAATAAGCGATGGTGGTAATTTGTTAATAAATTCTATCCTATTGATTTTTGCACTGTCTCAGTCATGAGTTGATGGTGTTTGTGCCAGTGATAGGTTGTGATATGATTTCTCTTGACGTCAGGAGTATGTGTAAAGCACATATCGGGCACTGAGGGTGCTGAAAGGCCTAGGGAAAGTGAGGAAGTGAAAGGCTGCCTCAAAGAAGGGAGGAAACTACATCTTGCTTCTCCCTCTTCTGCCACGTACTCAGACAACATGCACGAAACTTAGATGAAGTCCCTGCTCTTCCCACTGTACCACTCTTGGAAAACTAAGCTTTCCATAATTTCCGCAGTAAATATTATTGTAATCCAGCCTATCGAGAGGCTGGAGGGTTGTAGCACTTTGGGAACGTGTTCTAAATCAGAGGTGGAGCTTCTATGAGCTGCAGGAGACTGCGATTCCCTTTGCTAAAGGTTGGCCTCAATTTCCTGTTTCCTGGCAGCTAACTCTGCTGCTGCTCTCACATAAGGGTGGACTCCCCAGAGACCATCTTTTCTCGGTGCTCAGAATGGGACCCTGTTCTCCAGGAAAAGTTAATTCACATCATATGTGAGAACAAAGTCCTCCCAAAGAGTGGATTATTTTCTTTGGCTCTTTATGGATCAGGCTCAATAATAAAAATCTTAATAATGATGATAATGATGCTATAGAAATGCAAAGTTCTCAGATTGTTATTCTTTCTGTAGACCATTTAACAATCTTAATTTTACTGCGTGCTTCTTTTGGTTAGGAAATTGTTTAGTTTTTATTCATCATATTCTTTTGTCACTGGTATACTGAGTTTCTAGATGCTTATTGTACTGTGTGTCTAATTATCTATTGAAACGATTACATTAACTACTCTATCACTTGAAAAATAATAAAAAGCATTTGAAAAGTTAGAGAAGAGTGATGAGATTATACTGTGTAGCATTTTCTAACTTTTTGGAAATGCACATTGAAATTGTTAAGGAATAAACTGAAACCATCATAAATATGAAATAAATGTAATGAATTCATCTACTTTGATACTGGGTGATGGTCCTGTAAAAGACACACATGGATCTTATGTTAATATTCTTCATCTAAACCATGATAATGACACTGAAATGGGGAGGGGCTTGCCTTCCGGAAACCAGGCAGTATTTGCAGGAAATGCCTCTAGAGCCTTCCACACACGTGTTCTATCTGCCTTGAGCATGTATTAGCGGAGTGCAATCCATGAAAATCCTTAGGAACACCAAAGAATACCCTTTTGCAGACCTGTACTTTCAGAAACTACTACTTTCTTTGCATTGTTCTTAGTTCACTCCCTCTGGAAAAATATGACATAGGTTTCTGCTTTACAACCATTGATATTCTTCTCATCCAATTCTGCAGCCAAAACCCATATATACGTTTAACGCGCTAAGTTGGAGCAGCCCTCTGAATTTGAAATAAATATTTCATGATATTCTAAGCACAATTTCCAGTTTTTCTCTTCTTCCAGGTATCTGTATTCTTGTAGGCAGCTGTGAAGTGAGTTTAATTACTTTGCAGTGCTTAATGGGTTAAAGGTTTTCAGCCTGAACTTTACCGTCTTTTTTTTAATGTTGATTTTTACTTGTTATATTTGTTTTATTTATTTATTTATTTATTTATTTACTTATTTATTTATTCATTTATTTTACCAAGAACATGTATCGGTACATTGTATACATAATGATTATAATCAACATGGTTATTTTGTACCTGTACATGATGTATCTTGGTTCCCTCCCCTCCATTCACCCACCCCTCTGTATTTGCAACAAGTTTATTTACATTTTTCCATTTTTTTCCCTTTCATCTTCCTTTCCTTTTAACCTTCCTTTTTTATCCCCTTTTTCCCCATCTAGTTCTCCTCTCTTTTGAATACTATCATACCACAGTGATGTATGCACAACCATGTTCATAGCAGCACAATTTGTAATAGCTAAGGCTTGGAAACAACCTAAATGCCCAACAACTGATGAATGGCTAAAGAAGGTGTGGTTTTTCTACACAATGGAGTACTACACTGCCATAAAAAGAGATAAACTAGAGTCATTTGTATGTAAATGGATGTTCCTTGAGAACATACTATTAAGTGAAATAAATCAGACACTTATTAGTACACATCGAATTGTTTCTCTGATATGAGGAACCATAAGTGTAAATAAACACCATCTTTTTTTCCTTTCTTTCTCCTACACTCTTCCTTTCTACAGTATCTCTGCTGTTCCCACCCCTGTGCTTTCTCCAGGGCATCAGGGTAACATTGTTGCTTTCTGATTTCATTTTTTTCTGGTAAATGAGTTAAATGCATGTCTCCATAGACCCTGTCTTAAAAATACAATCCACGAACTGAAAACTAAGCCCACAGGAAGTAACTTCTGAAGCCAGAGCGCCTGTTCCGACAAACCTTGTGAGCTCTCGTCTGCTCCACAGTGGACTCTGAGGACAGATGGAAGCGAACCTTTCTAAAAGGCCCCAATGGAAGTGGCAAGTGGCTACTGAGTTGTTTTCCTGTCGGAAACAAAAAGCTCTGTTCCCTTGTCTTGGCTGCATTGTCACTTTTAGAGTCCATTTGGCAGATTTTGACTTCTGCTACAAAAAAGAGAAAATGCTGAACCTTAGGCCCTGTAAAGGTAACGGCAGCTGGACAAGTAAGTGAAGACTTAGCGGGAAGAAAAGTCAGAGCATTTAACGGTGGCCTTTTCCCTCTTGTTTAAAGAAAGAGAAAATGAGGATTTTCTAGCTTTAAGGTTCAACCTACACCCAAGAAGTTGGAACTGTACATAATTTAAGGAAAACAGGTTTTTTGTTGTTGTCGTTTTCATTTGTTTTAATCTCTCTCAATGTGTGCTGTGTATAGTTGCAGTTTTAGAGATACGAATTATCTCCTCTGTCTTCTCGTCTCCTGGAGACTGGCTTTTTACATTGTGCATATTGCCCTGAGATTTCCGCCTTTGCTTGACATGTGAACTACCTCAGGTGGTAGATTTTACTGATGAATGCTATCAATACTATCAGTAAAGTACTATAATGTACTATCAATAGTGCTGTGCTGGCTAATAATACTACCATAATGCTATGCCATTGATATTAATTGTTTAACCAACTTAAATTTTGCAAACCTTGCTTTTTGGATATTTTGACTCTATGATAATAATAATTCCTACTGCAAGTTTGGGAATACACTGTTATCTGGGCCCTCAGGGTCTATCATGTTGACCACTCAGAGAGACCAGCTTCTCCCCTGCCTAGACCCTACAGTGTTCCTGGTTCTGGTACTCCTCTCTTCCATTCAAAACACTGGAAGAATATCTTTTTACATAGACTCTTCTCAATAAATCTCAAAAGCAAGTTTCACAGAAACATAGTCTTTGCAGATAACATACTGTATCTGTATTTTATGGATTCTTTCAATGTCTTGGTCTCTGGGAGTGATTTACTCATATAATGAGAGCTTTATGACCCGTGGGAAGCCACTGCAGAACTCCCTTCAGTGACAGAAGATCACTGTGGGGCAGGGACAGTTGAGGGGCCACCGTACTTCCTGGCACCACCTCCATTCTCTTTGCGTATTCACAGGTGATTATATGATTTATTCTATTTAGGTATTTTCGCCTTATATGGTAAGCAGAAGTGGTGAGTACCACACATAGGAAAGTGTTTCTAAGCAGCATCTCTTATCCACAATGGTGAAGAGTTAGGTCATATGAAAATACTAGGTGTGCATACTTCTAAGACGAGATGCCTGCAAGACAAGAATGCCTGTCTTAGAGGTAACATGGTGAAAAACAAACTTCTGTTGTGTTTAAAACATTACATATTTTTTAATCTGTGTGGTACAGCTAATGTTATCTTTAGTAGTTTATTAACATTACTTTAAGATACTAAATTCAAGATATGAATTAAAACTATGACTGGGTAGAAGTTGAGGAGGAGGCTTAATTTGTAGAATATTTTGCCAAACAAAAGAAAAGAAACATTTAAGAGAAATTTATATATCTAAAAAATTGGGAAGCAATGCTAATTAAAGGCATGAGAATGTGTGTGAGTCCTGAAGGCTCTCCTACGAACAATAAGTAGAAGTTAGTGAGGCTGGTTTCAGTTTAATTTAAGGAATACATTCTACTCGTGACAGTAACCTTTTTAGGCAAGAACTGGATGAGCATCTGAGGGTATTCATGCTATAGGCAAGATGCAGAGTAGGTCATCTCTAACACAGCGTTTCTTCTACTATGTGCGTGTAAGTGGCATGTAGGTGCAGTGGAAGGAGATGCTAAAAGCAATACGGTCTTGATAACAAAGCCAAAATATTCTGTGTGGAAACATATGGAATGAAGGGTAACAGAAATGGGAAGTTTCACATTTTCTTTGGCTAAATGGATTTATGCCTACATCAGGAAAGGACAATGGAATAGTATCGTTAATAGGAAATTATTCAGTCAACACACATTTACTAAGCACTCGGTATGTGTAAGACGCCACCTTACCCAAGTATGGAGCATGGCTCCTGTGCGCCCGGACATTATGATGCATTAGGGGAGGCAAAGCGTATTCACTCATGAATATTCTTTATTAGCCCCCATAAGATCAGCAGGGTAAGGAGAACATACCAAACAGATAGCATGTGACAGGAAAATAATCCCAGGATTTGGAGTCAGAAGGTCAAGATTCAAGATCCATTCCTGTTTCCTATTGGTTATAAGGTTTTTAATAATGCATTAAAAATTTTAAATCAGTTAAAATTTTTCTTTTTATCATAAACATAATGAACACTTAAATTTTACAATTTGCAAAGGTTTATAGCCTTAAAACCTTTAGTAAACTTTGACCTTTACTTTGAATGCTGAGAATGACTATTAATAATAGTGGACATTCTCTTCTAACAGTATGATGCAGATATAAAAACAAACTGAATGCTACCCCAAAGATGAGGATTATAGGACAGATGCATATGAGAAAACGGGGTATATACACAGAGAGTGGAAAAAATATGTCTAAGGAGGTGAGCCTGTCCTCACAAACAGAACCATGAGAGGAAGCCTGGTGGGAAAGGGGAAGACAGTGCCTTGACTCTGTTCATGTTTTTCAAAGTCAAAGAATGAATGAGACTTCGAAGTACATTTTTCAGAAGGGAAGAAAGGAAGAGAACCAAAACCCAACATTTTGAGCCATTTCCTATACATAATTCCATTTAATCTTCACAATAATCCTATACGGGCGATAAGGTACTAATTGTCCCATTTTGCTGATAAAAAATACTAAAAAACAGAGTTCATATACCTTTCATGTCCTGAAGATCGAATTTAAAACCACTTTGTATGATTCTTAAACCCTTATTCTTTCCTCCACACCAATGTGCCTTGTAGAAATAGCCTAGGAGAAAGAAAAGTCTCTTCTTCCACTAATTGCCAAAATTAATTAATTATAGAAAGAGGGATAAGTTCATTTTGAGACAGTTTCTGTTACAGGCCTTTCTGTGACACATCTGCTTTAAAATCCTTCTGTTTGGGCATTGAATTGAAAAAGTGAAAATAAGGGAAAAGTTCTCACTGATGAAGGAGACACTTGGTCCCTTCTTGGCATCCAAGGAGCTTCCTTCTGCATCTAGAAGCAGGAGATAGCAGAAAGATTCTCCTTGGGGCAGTCTGACTGTGACATCAGGGACCAGGAAACTTACCTTGCTTTGTCTTTTCAGTGATAAATTCATGTAAGAAGAAGATAGGCCTTTTCATAAATTGATTATAACTAAGGTTGTTAGATTTATTAAATAAAAGCTCAACAACATGGATGAATCTGGAGGACTTTACACTAAATTAAATAAGCCAGTCCCTGAAGAAGAAACATTCTACTTATAAGAGATTCGTAAAATAGTCAAAATCATACAAGCAGAGTAAATGGATGTTTGCACAGGCTGAGAGGAGGGCATATAGGAATTTATTCAAGGGGTTTAAAGTTTCAGTTATACAAAGTGAAAAAGTTTGGAGAGCAGTTGTATACTATATCTACGGTTAACAGTCCAGCATTGTATATTTAAATTTGGTTAGGAGTGTTTCATGTTAAGAAGTCTTATCACAAAATAAATCAGAATGAACAAAAGAACAAGAAGAATCTTTTAGAGATTGTGGAAATATCTATTAGTTTAATTTTACCATGGGTTTCATGGGTATATTAGTCAGTTTCCCCTTGCTGAGATAAAACACCTGCAGTTTAAAGGAGGAGAGGTTTGTTTGGCTCACAGTTTCAGGGGGTTTAGTCTCTGTTGACTGGCTATAAGGCAGATGACATGGTGAAAAGCCAAGGCAGAGAACAGCTGCTTCACCCCAGGTCTGCTGGGAAGCAAAGAAAGAACAAATGAGAACAAGAAGGGAGGAGCTGGGGACAAGAATACACCCTTCCAGTCATGCCCCCCTGACCTGCCTCCTCTGACCAGGTTTCAACTCTTGACAGCATATTCAGCTATGAATTCACCAAAAAGGTATTAATTCTTAACTGATGAGTATGGCACCCCCAATGTCCAATCATCTTCCCTTTGAACACATGAACCTTTTGGAAGACATTTTAGATCAAAACTATAACAATACCCACGCATATCTCTAAATTCACTGAATTGTATACAATCAGTGTGTTCAGTTTTATTGTATTCAAGTATATCTCAAAAAAACACTGTTTGAAAAGAAGACTAGGGGTTCGCTCAATAGTAGAGCACCTGACTAGGATATACGAGGCACTGGGTCGAATCTCTAGCACCACAAAATTTAAAAAGAATAATAAAGCTGTTCCAGTTGAATTTGAATTTCAGACAAATAATGAGTATATTTTTAGTATATCTCAAATTTTCAGTATATTTTACATAAAATTATGCTAAAAATTCATTCATTGCTTACCTGAAATTCAGTTTAAGAATGTACTCCATTTAACTGGCGGATCTTTATTATAACTGATGGTCACCTGCCTTTGTTAGCCAACGTTGGAGGTCAGAGAAAATAACTGTGGGCTTTTCAAGTTCACCTCTGGAGAGTGCGAGTGTGGAGCGAAGCCTAGAACTCCTGTCCAGGTTTATCTCCGTATGGTGCTCGCTGTCTTCTGGGATGTTCGGCTCAAGTGACCTCATTTAAATGTGCTCTGTGGTTATAGTTGGAGGGAGGAAATGATTGTGCTTCTAATTCAGTGTAAATAATGAAATCGATCCCTTAATGGTGCTCTCAGAAAAATTTCTAGTTTCCACCTGTGTATTTTATGTTTATTCATGATTTATAAGATACTGTATTGATGTAGGAGTTAGCAGATTAGGTGATAGAACCCTTGTATCTACACGAGAAACAATGGAAACAAAACATCATGTGAATCAGTCATCCTGTTGGCTATTTAGCCATTTTCTGCTCAGAGAATCTCTCCAGAGTCATGTCTACTAAAGGGGAAAATTAACAAATCCAAGAAAAGGGCTTGTGGTACATGAACTCGCATTCATTGCCCACACGAAGTCATGGCTGTAACAGCAAGGGGGCAAATGCTTACTGTCACCATGCACAGACTTAATTTCTTTAGGGCAGGGAAGGAGACAAGATACCACTCACAAAGATTAATTAAGTTTTTTAATAGCAATAAAGAAAGTAAGAGAAAACGAAAAAACTCTGGGAAAATCATACCACCAATTCAACCTTTCTATCGCTGGCAATCTGCAGCACAGGAGAAGTTCAAGCAGAGATCTTAACTTTTGCTAGAGAAGCAGCAGCCACGTGGGACACAGAAAGAAAACAGCAGTCGTGGAGGCGCTGCCAGCAGCAGCCCCCATCAACGCATAGAGACATCCAGCAGCGTCAAGGGCGTGAAAATAGAAATCCACGGCCACTGTGGGGGCACAACAAAAAGGGGGACCAGCAGCCCCCACTGGCGCACACAGGAAAATATCAGCTACGTGAGTGAAAAATACCAGCTTCATAAGTGAAAACATCAGCAACATGAGCAAAAGAAATCATCAGCAACCTTGGCAGGTGCGAGAGAGGCAGAGAAGAAGAGAGAGTGAAAGAGAGAGCAAGAGTGAGAGTGAGAGAGCGCACCTGGGTGCTGCAGCTGAAGTTATCTCAGCTCTGACAAAGGAATGCTCCCCTCCAGGAAATGGGCTTGCACGACCCGGGTCTGCCTAGGACCCGGGATGCCGCCAGAGTGCATATCAAAGTAAATTCTTTGTTGATAGAAAACTGTTCCTGCAAGGTTAGCCAGACCTTGGAAGAACAAGCCCATCCTGGGAAGGCGAGACCTTTATCAGAACACGGGCATTTGAACCAACTCTCAATAACCAGAAAGTGAACCTTACAATGGCCATCTGCTGCATGAATGGAATTTCAGTATTTGGTCTTGCAAAGTGCTTCTGCACGCTGTTAAATTCAAGTGTTGAACGATGAGTAGACTTATTAACCAGATAGTTAAAGAGTCAGTTTAATTCTTCCTATTCTATTACCCATCATCCCGGAGAGAATAGATTTTTCAAAGCTTTTGGTGGATCTGGGATGTCATCTGGGAAAAGTCATTCTTGAGGCCACAGAATTAGCAAGGGTTCCACACTGATCACTTGGGTACTGAGATGTTTCAGAAGTTCTTGTTATTTGTAATTTCTAAGTAGCTAATACACCTAGAGTTAGGTTGATGATTTTGTTTTATTTAAATTGTATATAAATACAATAAACAATATTAAACTAACAATTCAAACGTTCTTTACTATTTACAGTTTCACATCAAGATTGTTCAATTCAATCATTGGAGATCTCCCCTTTTCTTCTTTGTTATTAAGCATAAAGATAGCACTGCTTATTGTTGACTAAGGTTATATACTGAACACATTACCCAGGCATTATGCCTAAAATATATATAGTAAAAAAAATTTATGGTGGACCAAATAATAGTAAAGGAACATGACAATTAGCAGTTACCATATGTTGGCTTTGCACTAAGAACTGGAGTGTGTATGAATATTTACTGAATTGGAAACAAGCTCAGAGAGGTGAGAAAATTTTAGAGTTAGAAAGATAACGGAACCTGGATTTAAACCAGGCACCTCCAGGGCCTCAAGTTCTGCTTGGAACATTGCTGTTACAATGATTAATACATTGAAAACATTTGTTGGAGGGAAACATCTCTTCCATGCCACAGAGGCATTTGTTGGGTGAAATGTTTTCCAAAAGTGTTTCTCATTTCCTTATGCTTTCCTTTAGCAGATGTCTGCCCAGGGCTTTCTGTGAGACTCTGGAGACACAGAGGTGAATACAGTCTCCACGAGCAAGTGCAGAGTAGCTGGGGAGTTGATGAGAAAGCAGATCATTTCTGTGCAACCCAGGGACGCGACAGTGGACTATCAGGGTTCCATGAGGACACATGGTGCACAGAGCTGACTCTGTGGGGCGCTGGGGTTGGGTGAGGGTCGGAGGGTGCTTGAGAATGGCGAATAGAGGAGGGAAGATGTGCTGAGTGAGTGTAGAATAAAGAAACAAGCAGACAGGTGAGGGATAGCACATGTTATGGTATCACCACAGGACATTTAGATGTCACAATAGTCACATGTGAGTTAAAACAGGCCGGACTGGGAGTGTGACATGCAGGAGATGAATGAGCCTGAGGAGTCACTGGACAGCAGCAGCTTGTGTGCCCTGCTGAAAGATTAACTTTCACCTTTTAGACAATAAGGACACATTGCAAGCATTTAAATAAGCAAATGGCAAAATTATATTTGTATTTTGGAAGGAATATCACTGGAATGAGTTTGGGCCAACGGAAGGTAAAATTAGAAAAACCTGTTCTGTGACTGCATATCAATTAACTTAAATGTCATTCCTTCTTAGTTCACAGTGGAAGGCACATAAGCAAAAGAGCTAACTTCAGCATCTTTTCCTTTCAAAAAGTTGCCTGTTTTTTCTGAGGCCTCTCCTAATTTTCTGTTACTGAATTTTGTTTTTAAACTATATTGGGCACTTAATTATGTATCCAGGGCTATGTTGGTTATTAAGATTAGCTTTATTTTATAGAAAAAAAAGATAGAGATGAAATGATTTACCGAAAGTCACACAGTTAATTAGTGACAGAGTTCAGATTTTAGCGGCATAATTGTAGAGCATTTGTTTTTATGCTGATTTTAACTGCATTATCCTAATACTGCCTGTGGACAAGAGCTCATCTTGAATTTCAATCACACACGGGAAGCTGGGAGCATACCCGCTTCCTGACAGTAATCTCTGTAGGTGCTACCTGTTCATACATTGCAGGTGAAACAAATACCACTCTGTGTTGTGATGACGTTTTCAACAATACTGAATCTTTTCCTTCAGGGGGCCAGTCAAGGTTGAGTATTAGAAAGCACAGCAGAGAATGCAGGTTTTAAAGGTGAAAATATCCTTACTCCAGCGTTCCCAAAGTATATGCTACGGTGCAACATCACTGTGCAATATCAGGCATTACATGATGAGCAAATAATGAAGGAAATATTGGATCAAGCAGAGTTGACAGGCCTTCAGTCTTTGGGAATTCCCAGCGCATTTAGTATATGAAATAGAATTATGAATCCTCGAGATTCGAAAACAGTGTTTTTCAATCTGTTTAACTCCTACAAAACTTTCTCTGGCATCAGTCCAATCGGCAAATGTTACCTTATATTTGCCCAACAAGTAAACTGCAACTCAGATAAAACAAATGGCTTAGAGCACTCCAGGTCTCATGCCGCCCAGGTGATTCCACCAAATGATACTATGAGTAGGAAACACCTCACTGAGTGAGTCTCGGACCGGGCACTGTCCTCCCCTTTGGGGCACTGCAAGACTAGAGGTTTTGCACTATGACTTTCTTGAGGTAGATAGTTTCCCAAGCAGTCACAAAGCAAGCAAGACAATACCCAGGAAGGGAGAGAAATGACTGTCAGCTTTAATATCTCAAATCAATAGTGAGTGTACAGAATCTAGAAAGTGGTGTCCTCCTTGTACTTTCTCATCAAAATTTCAGAATGGACACTGCTTCGGGCAATCCTGTTCATTCGTTGTATTTGCAATTTTCATTTTCTTCAGTAAGTTTAGTCCTCACTCCTGGATTTCTCTATATTTTCGTGGTTGCAGTGAGAGCGAACAGCTGGGCCGTTTTGTTGCCTCTGTCGACAGTGTTCGGTTGTCTCCCCAGCCCCCACCTCTTCTTCTTTCAGACGGTGCCTGGCGCACTCTGTCTGGCTACTGTCTGACATGTCAGCTTACACTGCCTCAGCTCCAGCTGCTCTTCTCTTTCATGCTATGGATTGTTCTTTGCATTAGACTGAACATGGTTTTGCACTTCCAGAGAGCTAATCTGTTTCCACAGCAACCTACAAAATGGGGTAATTTGATTCAAGACCTGCCTAAAACTTTTTTTTTTTTTTGCTAAAAGTTTTTGCATGTGTGCATAAATACACATGTGCACTTCCAAGCTAAGCACTGCTTTCAGCCAGTGCACAGAAACCCTAACCACATTTCCAATTAGCAACAATTTTCTTTCGGCTTTCTGGCTTTTTAAGAAATACATTTTCCTTAGGAAATTATGTAAGAAAACCTATTTTATGAGCAACATTTAGAGTAAAACTTATAAACAGAAAATAAGGAAATACAAACTCTTTCACATCAATTTTTATATGACTATTTAACAGACAGTGCTTAAAAATCTTTAAAAGGTAGTATTTGAAAATATGGAATGCATGAAATTTGCACTTGTGTATGGCTATTTTCAACTTGGACATTGTCTACTCATATTTAATGTTGAATGGTTTTTCATTTCCTTCAAGTAACTTAAGTAACAATGTTTAAATTAGAGGACATAGTAAAAATTGTACTGTTTAACAGTTATTAACTAGAGAATATTATGTTTTGTCCAATGCATTACAGAGCTTGAGAGGCAATAGTCCTAGTCCAATGAGATTCTAAAAATTAAGACATATATTGTGATATTTTATGATCCTTGAGTTCAGGACTGAAATATTTTCATCTTTGTATTTCAGTCACTAGCGCAATCCTGAGAATATAGCTAACATTCAGCACATGTAGGTAGAAAAGAAAACTAAATTTTAAAATATGGCGATTGTATTAGCCAGTTTTACATTATGGTGGCAGAATACTTGAGATAATCAACTTAACAGGAGGAAAGATTCATCTTGGTTCATGGTTTCAGAAGTTCCAGTACCTGGTAAGTTGGCCTCATTGCTTTGGGCCTGTGGTGAGGCAGAGCATCCTGGAAAAGAACACGTGTAGCACAAAGCTGCTTACCTCATTGCAGCTGAAAGCAAAAGTGGGATAAAGCAAACAGGGGCATCCCAATAGCTGCTTCCTAAGCATACTCCAAATAAGTCAAATTATTTCCATTGGTTCCACTACTTCCCATTAGCACCACAAGCCAAGGATCAACCTTCAACATACAGTCATTTTTTGTTTGCTTGTTTTTGTTTTTTGAGACAGGGTCTCGCCATGTAGTTCAGGCTGGCCTTGAACTCACCACGTAGCCCAGGCTGGCCTTGAACTCCCAGCAATCCTCCTGCCTCAGTGTCCTGAGTACTGGAATTACAGGTGTGCACCACCATGTCTGGCCAACATACAGTCTTTGCAGAATATTTAAGATTCATACTACAACAGTAACAGATGATATAGCTGTTACTATTATTGATTCCCTTTTTTCTCTTGTAGATGACTATGCTTCCTGCCCAGTGATTTTTGCTTGGCCATATGACTGGTTTTGGACAATAGACCGCGCTGTTTTTAGAGATATTGTAACTTTCTACCAGTCTTCTTGTATTACCTTCTTCCATGTGCCAGCAGGTGCTTAACTTGGGTCCTCGATAAGAATAAATATGGAATAACTCCAGGTTCACCCACATTCTAGAGTAGACCAGCAGCCAGCTTCTTGAAGTCCTTATGTATGTAAGATGAATAAGAAATATTGGGGTTTGGGGGAACACACCAATAATTCCTAGCCACTTAAGAGTCTGAGGCAGAAGAATCACAAATTCAAGGCCAGTCGGGTGATATAATGAGACCATGCCTCAAAACAAAAGAATAAGAAAGATAGAGGATGTAGTTCAGTACTCCCTAGGTTCAGTCCCTAAAACTACTAAAACAAACAAACAAACAAAGAAACAAACAAATAAATAAATATATAAATTTTAAAAATGTTGAGCAAGGGATTAACATTTTTATGTCACTGATATTTTAGAGTTGGTTGTTACTACAGCAAAAGCTAACAAATAAATGGACTTAATATATATTGTATATGTAATGTATATGACAAAATATATTTTACATGTGATAGAATACAGAAAATAATATTCATCATATGAAATTATAATTAGTAAAATGTATATATACATACATTATATTAGTATATATTGTGTATTATACAGTCCTTATTACACATGTAAGCTACTTATATGGCATATGTATTACATATATGAAATAAATAATACACTTTATAGAGGCTGTGTTACATGTTTATATGTTATAGTATATTTGAATATATATTAAATATGTACTCCTAATCATAATTCTATGGTTATCACTATTTTCTACTTTGTAGAAGATAAAATTGAGGATCAGTTTGGATATTTTATCCAGAGTCACATAATTTTTAATCAATAAATGGGATTTTATCACAAATCTCTGATTTTCCAGCTGTTGTAGTTTCTCTTTATATCAAGCAATGAAATATGTTTAAAACAGAAATTCAATCAAAATCCTCAGCCTCTTTGTGTACTTATAGTTAAATTGATTTCCACATAGAAGTAAAACATGTTTTACTCCCATGGATATAATGTGCTTTGTTCAACTTAAGGCATTTATTAAATATTTTTGATGTTCCAGCTGTTGTGTCAATTCCTGGAGAAACATAAATCAGACATGGTTCTTGTCACCAAGAGCCTCATAATTTAGGAGAAGTAGTCCTTCAAGAACCTCACATTCTAGTTGTTGATGTACACTAATAAAAACAATATGACTAAATTGTCAATAGAGTCTCAATATTTTATTATGTTCTTTAACATTAGAGTAGGGTGAAGGGATTTTTTTGTCTGATCTACTCATGTTATTTCCTTTACTCAAAGACACAAGTTACAGTGTCAGTGTGGTGCCAGAGGAAGGGATTATTTTCCAGGATATGCAAGGAACTAAAAAAAAAAAAATCAGTAGCAATAAAACAAATAACAGTTTTAAAATGAGCAAACTGGGCATGGTTGTACACTCCGATAGTGCTAGTACCCTTGGAGGCTGAGGCAGAAGGATCACAAGTTTGAGTCCAACCTGAAAAACTTAGCAATACTCTGCCTCAAAATAAAAACAGGAATTGCTAAGGATGTCACTCAATGTGAAGGTCATGGGTTTAATCCTCAGAACTCTTCCTTCCAAAAAAAAGAAAAAACAAACAGATCAATAGCCCTATAGACTATTCTTCTTCTTGAAAGAAGACATACAAATAGCAAAGCTGTATATGAATGATTCTCAACATTACTAATCATCAAGGGAATGCAAATCAAAACCACAAGCTATCACTTCACCCTTGTAAGAATGGCTATTAGCAAAATAACTGAAGATAACAAGTGCTGATGAGAATGTGGAGAAAAGGGAAAGCTTAGAACCCTTGCACTGTTGGGAATGTAAATAAATACATTCTGTATGGAAAGCTGTATGTTGTTTCCTTAAAAAATTAAAATTGGAACTACCATATGATCCAGCAGTCCTGTAATGGTATGTAGCCAAAACAAATGAAACGTTAGAGAGTTACTTCCACTACCATGTTAATTGCAGCACTATTCACAACAGTCAAGAAATGGAAATAGCCCAAGGATCCATCAACTAATGAATGAATCAAGAAAATATGTCACATATTTGCAATAGAATCCCAGCTAATCATTAAAATAAAAACTTATCATTTGCCAAAGAAGGGTAGAACCGGAGATTATTATATTAAGTGAAATAAGCCAGACACAGAAAAACAGGAAGCATATGATATCATTCATACACACAATATAAAAATAAAGGCGTTCCTTTAGAAGTTGAGTATGGAATGGTGGTTACTAGAGGCAAAGGAGAATAGTTAGAGAGACGGAGCAAAGTTGATCAGTAAGCACAAACTTTGATCAAAGTAACAAGTTCTAATGTGGTATTGTACCACATTATTTTCCAAAGTGACTGTGGAAAATAATACACTGTGTATTTCAAGAATAAATAAAAAAGATTTTGACTATCTTCAACATAAAATATGTTTGCAGGATAGCTACATTTAATCTGACATATATATATATATATATACACAAACATCACATGATAATTCATAAATATGTATAGTTTTAGCATTTTTACATATCAATTAAAAGATAAATATAATTTTCAAAAAAATGTATCTTAAATAACTGAGCTAATTTCTACACTTAGGATAATTTTATCATAGATAGGTTTACTCAAAATTTATTTCTGCATAAACAATTTCTTTTACCTTTATTATTCACGGTATTTCAAACTTACTAAAAATAGCTGCTTATTGAACACTTGTGTGTATACATAGTCTGAAGCAATTGCTGCATAGATATCTCTGTTGGCTCTCTGTCACTATAACAAATACCTGAGGTAATCAACTTCTAAGAGATAAAGGTTATTTTTGCCCACAATTTTTGGAAGTTCTAGTCCATGATTAGTTGACTCCACTGCTTTAGAGCTGTGTTGAAGCAGCACATTTTTGTGAGACCACATGGTAGACAAAAACCCTTCATAGGAAGGAAAACAAGAGAACAAAGAAGAGACCAGGTGTCCCTTCCATGACCTCACTACCTTCCACCTCTTAGATTCTACCTCTTAAACGTTGTACATCCTGCCAATAGCACCACAGACTAGGCAGCAAGCCTTTAACAGATAGGCCTTTGGAAGACACTTTTCCAAACCATAGCAATCCCTAAAGAATATATATCTGAAGTTTGGGGTGGGGGGAGCAAACAGAAAGAGAAATCAAAATTTAGTGCTTAAAATAATTGATGTAGGAGTCTGATATGACTTGTTCTGTCTTTTATTTACAATAGGACTATGGACAAATTATTGTCCTTTCTATATGAAAATAATAAATATGATATCTACTTAAGGAGAGAGCTATGTGGAATGAACAAGATCTTTCATCTTCAAAATAGGAAGCAGAGTTCCTGGAAAATACTCAATGTTGAAAGATGAGAAACATTCCTATAAATGACCTAAACTGAAGACAGGTAAATACCAGTACAGGTCATCCATAGAGTTGAGAGAGTTGATCTCAGGATGAAGTTGTGCTCAAATGTGGTGACTTCACAGTGCTATGGCAGACCAGAGTTGTGCAGGGTAACAGCAGTGTGCTCAGCCTTTGGAAGCCCTTGTGCATACTCATGATGTGGTCTCTTCCTAGCTGTAGCTCCTGCCACAAAGTTTTCTGTCTTTTGTCTGCTACAACAATGACAGCCAAAACTTGTTCCACCTTTGTGAGATTACTCTGAAAATCAGTAGTAATGCAGGGCAGATGGGAAAAGGAAGCTGATCCAATTAATTAAGCCAAAAATAAGACAAGGACCAAATGTGGAAAACCTGAGCCAGAAGAGAAAATGTCATTAATATCATTTGATTAACACCAAAATAGAAAGTTTAGGATAAAAACTATTCTGCCTCCTGAGCTTGTCCTAATTTATAAAATAGAACAACAACAACAAAAACAACCACAGAAGTGAATTCTTAGAGTCTCTAAGGTTCATGGCCTGGGATGCAGCAGGATGGAATTGCCAGCAGTTGAAGTAGGAAGGCGGTGGGTGGATCGGACTGCACTGTGAGCCAGGACATGTTAGATGCAGAGGTTGATTCACTAGTCAAGGGAAACTGTTGAATCGGAATTTGGACAGGAAACTTGAATTTTGGAGAAAAGCTTGGGCTGGGATATAAAGTCAGGAATAATTATCATACAGGACATGTAGCCTGTATGCCTGGATGAGGTCACTAGTAGAAAAAATGTAGAAACTATCTGATGACTGATTCCTAGGGGCTGCAACATTAGAAGTCAGGGAGTAGATGTAAAATTACTAAAGAAGACTGAGAGGAAGCAAAGAGTTGGGTAGAAGAAAAACCACAAAATATATACGCCTCGGGGAACCAAGTGCATAAGTTTAAAGAGGAGGGATTGATTAATAGTCAAATGTTTCTCTGAAAATTGACCAGAGATTACCTGTTTGGAAGTCATTTGGACCCTTGAGCAGAGTAACTTTGGTAGAATAACGGTAGCAGAAGTTTAACATAGAGTGGAAGAAGAGGAATTGCAGAGAGTAATCTCTGTATATATGAATTTTTCGAGGGTATTCTGTCTTAAGAGACTGAGGAATAACTTGTTCTGTATAAACAGGAAACAAAAGAGTTTAAGGCATGGGAGGAAGATCTAGGTAGGAAAAGACATGGGACAGTACGCCTGACTGTGAGAGGGAGTCATGAGTTCCCAGAGGTAACATGTTTACAGAGACTTCACAGAAGAGACATGCACAATAGAAACTTCTACAAGGTGCAGTGGACAGTGTCATGTAAATATTTTATATTATATACTCAAAATTCTATATTAGTTACTAACCAATTTGTTGCAAATTATTGGTTCTGGGGAAGTAATAGGAGTCTGATTCTGTATTCCTCTGCCATTCTATATGGAAGTGTGGGTTATGTTTTTACTGAAAGTGTCTTATACATCAGTATCTTCTGAAACATATTCCAGATATGAACATATTCTAGATAAGAAAAGTGTGTTTGTGTGTCCAGGAAAAACCAAAAATGAACAAATTGTATCACTTATATTTGTGCAGTTCATAGTCAGATAGAAGAGATACAAATATACATGAATCAATATATACTAAACGAAATGATGTGCTTCTTTTCGAAAAGTAGGTTAAACAAATTGCTGTGGGTATTCCCAAGAAAGATGGTTTACCCAAAAGTAGGAAATGAAGACAAGTGAGCCTTTGAACTGGACCTCCAACGATAAGCAGGCTTGTGTATTCAGAGATATGGGGCATTTGTCACCAAGTAGCAGCCAAAACAGATGCAGGAAGACTTCAAAGGACAGCAAAGATTGAGATCAGGCAGTTAAGGGAAATAATAAACGAACAATAGGCTGTAACATAATCTGAAGGTGCTGGATAAATAACAACAACAACAACAAAAAGGACAGGAAGGAAAAGAAAGATGAGCAATGTTTCAAGGTTCTGTTCGGAATTGTTTTTTATGGCAACCTGCTCATATATAGCTTTCAGTTGGTGTACCAGGCACCAGGCCAGCAACTAGATATGACTGGCTTCTTTCCCACTGAACCAGGGCCACATATTGCTGCTTAGGGGACAACAAAAGGCAGTTTCTCTGCTGGAAAGAGTGCTGTAATTGAGCTATTAACATGGCACAATGAAGGAACAAAGGATGTATCGATTATCTGAATCTTCATGATGTAAAAATATATACAGAAAAGACTGGAAGCAGCTTGTTATTGTCGCACATGTGTGCAATCCCAGGGCTCAGAAAGGCTGAGGCAGTAAGATTGCACGTTTAAGCCCAACATGGGCAATTTAGCAATTTAAAGGGACCTTGTCTCAAAAATTAAATGAAAAGGGCTGAGGATATAGCATAGTGCAAAGGCCCTGGGTTCCATCCCAGGACCACATTAAAATAAAATGGGATCGAATAGGATAGGGTAAGATAGAATAGAATAGTCATCATTTTTCATTTCTTCTACCCTGTCTTAGTCCCCTGAGGGAGCCACACATGCACAGGTCAAAAGAAGTAAATTGAGCCTAACCTGAAGATTATTAATATATGTTTGTTGCTTCCAATGCTATCAGGATAGTTGTGATACACTACTGAGTGCTATATCTTTCCAATAGAGTATGAAATCTGGTAGATACTCTACAAGAAAAAAAATGTCTGTGGTGAAAGAAATTTGACAAATATTTCATCTATGTCCTCCCTTGAAATTTCATTGACATTTTAAAATCCAGGAGAAGTATTGCACTAAAAAAAGCTGTTTAACTAAGTGCCTTCTAAACTAATTTCATCAAAAATGTATTTTTACTTAACACATTAACATTTCTCAAAATAAGTATTCCAAAGAATACATTTAGGAGCATGCTGATTGTAATATTATTAGAAACACTTAATGTAAGAATAGCTTCAGAAGTACAAGAAGCCAGGCACACACTGTGGAAGGGCCTTTCAGTTGGGAACATGCAGTAATGGACTGCACCCTCTTATCAAAGATGTGTGTTAGACTCCCGGTACCTATGGTTGGAATAATGAATATAGTTGTGGTCCCAGTATAGGGTCCATTTCAAGTCTCTATTTTTGAAATAAAAGTATGTTAATGAAGAGATGATAGTTCCAATAAAAATACAGAAAAAGGCATTACAGCCACATGGTTGGCTGGGTCTGGCTTTGAAGCAAAATGTCGCACCCTTTGGCTCTCAAATGACTTCACTTTATAATTTACTGCTTCTAAAGAAGACTCAGTTCCGTTTTTATAATCCTATAATGAACTTGGAATTTCAGAATGTTCTATGTTCCCTTTAAATGCTACTTGAAAAGAAGTTGAAGTTTTGTTTTTCCCTGAGTCATTATTTTCCTGTGAAATGAACAATTAGTAGGAGCTGCCATCATTGAGCACACAGTGAGATAGAAGGTAGTAGTCCATGCCACTAACTCATTCTTAATAACGTGATGATTTTCAAGTTCTTTGCTTAGGTCTCAAAGCTTACCACATAATTTACTCATATCAGTGTTACACACGTGACAGTTTTACTAAGTCTTTTCACATTCATATAACCTGTGTCACCATCTTTTCAGCCTGTTACTTCTTTCCCTGACTAGGGAAACTGAAGTCAGTACAACATGTGTTAACTGATTGTCTTAGTTACTTTTTTCTCCTTGCTGAGACAAAATTCCTGACACCCAAAGTTAGGGGAAGAAAGTTTTATTTAGCTCACAGTTCATAGAGGTTTCAGTCCATGATCAGCTGGCTCCACGGCAGGGTGGCATGGCAGACAGACAGAAGGCAGCAAGGCAGGCAAAGGGTAGGGAATCCTCTTTCTGTCCCTTATATTTTATCCAGGTTACCTGGCCTTAGGGTGGGTAGTACTCCCACCCTTAATCCGAATACCCTTAATCCTAGCATCGTGTCCTTGAGCCCAACAGAACTGTGCCAAACCAATCAGTGGACTAATTTAGTAATCGTGTTCTCTAGAGCCAGCCTTGCCTATGACCACGTGATTCTTTGGGGGGACATCTAGACACAAACCACAACACTGAGGTACTCTGGAATCACGTCATTTTTAAATAACAATTTCTAGGGGCTGGGGATTTAGCTCAGTGATTGGAGTGCTTGCCTAGGAAGTGCAAGGCCCTGAGTTCAATCCTCGGCACCAATAAATAAATAAATAAATGAATAAAAATAAATAAATAACAATTTCTGTGTCAGTGATCTTGAATTAAATTGCACTGTGGTCACAAAAGTCTCATATTATGGTTTATATCTGGATGTCCCCCCATAGCCTCACGTATCATAGGTGAAGTCTTGAAAGGGGACTGAATCATGGGGGTGCTATAGCTCAGTGTGATGTAGGGAGGTGGGGCCTGGTTGGAAGAGATAAGTCACTGCGGTCTTGACCCTGTAGGATTTATCTCCCTCTGTGGTTCCTCCCTTCTCTCTCTACTTCCTGGCTTCCATGTTGTGAGCAGCTTTTCATTTACCATGTCCATCTCTCATCCGTTTCTTTCTCGGAGCTTGTGGACTATAAACTGAAAATTGATCCAAAATAAATCTTTGCTTCTTTAAGTTATGGGCACCAGGTATTTTGTCCCACCGATGAGGAAAGTGACTAATACAGCCCCTCAAATTTAGGCAGTTTTAGAAGCAGATTCTGTTTTAGCTGACATTGGTTAGGGAAACTATGGAAGCCTATTTGGAAAACTTACCTTAAATGGCAGGTTTTCCTATCTGCTTATCACCTCTTTTGAATTGCCTTCAAGAAAATAAAATTTCTTCTTTCCCCATTTTCTTTTTTGGATTTCAATTGATATGTAGGTTGCTAGAGGCAAACCTAGAATTCTTCAGTTGTAAATCAAAAGCAATGTGTTCTCCCTTCTCCTCTACTTTCTTGTTACCATTACAATTTCTCCCTTGTTGAGGAGAATTCTTCACTATGCATGCAAGTGATGGCTTAGCTCAGATTTCAACAGAACCCCTCCTTATTACACACTGATGGCTACCTGTTTCTTTGAGGGAAGCATCTGTTGGCTACTTCAAGAAAATGGGAGTTGCCCTTCCCTCGAGGAACTTAGAACACAGCCTCACAGACTAACCCCTCTAACAAAGAATACTGGTTTAGAAATAGACATTTCAGCAAATTATACCACTTTTAGCAAGTAACTGTTAGCATCAACCAGCACTGAGTACAAATATGACTTCACACAGCAAGAGCTTGTGAATGTGTCAGGTTTGGAGGGCTTCTTTTTGAATTACGTTCTAAATTTAAACGTTCTGGGAATAGAGATTGGACTGTGCTGGAGGATTTGCCTTGGAGATAGTCAGATATGTGTGGACGGTTTCTACTCAGTCAAACGAGGCCAATAGTTTTCACATTCAAACTAATTTGAGTGGTTCCTTTTTTAATCCAAACTGATTTTGGCTTTCAAATTATTTTTGTAATTTCTAGCCATTGAACAAAATAACTATAAAAGGAAATAATATGTACTAGCTTCTCTAATTCCTGTATTAGAGAATTCAGGGCAGAACTTGCTGAATTTTGTGATAACAAATTTCTTTCTATTACTATTTTGATTCCCTGAAAATTTGGACTATGTTGGCTTCAATATTTGTACCCATTCTGTTGAGATACTCCTGTTCTTATTTTTTTTTTCTTTTTTTTTTTTTTTTTAGTATTGGTACACTGTATACATAATGATCACCTTCATCATGGTTATTTTGTACCTGCACATGATATATCTTGGTTTCTCTCATCTTCCCCACCCCTCCCTTTCATTCCCCCACCCTTCCCTATTTGCAACAAGTTTATTTATATTTTTCCACTTTTTCCCTTTCTCCTTCTTTTCTTTTTTCCCTTCCTTCTTTCCCCCTTTCTCCCTATCTAGTTCTCCTCTCTTCTGAATACTATCTTTTTTAACATAATATCTATTATACCTCTTTGTCCTTTATTTACATTTATGGTTTTTCATATCAGAGAAACAATTTGATGTGTACTCATGAGTGTCTGATTTAATTCACTTAAAAGTATGTTTTCAAGATGCATCCATTTACCTACACAAGTCTCTAGTTTATTCTTCTATATGGCAGAGTAGAGCCTATCCCAAAATGGGTATCTGAAATGAATAAACATTTCTCAGACAAAGAAATAAAAATAGCAAATAAATATATGAAAAGGTATTCAACAGCACTGGTCATTCAAGAGATGCAAATCAAAACAATGCTAAGATTCCATCTCATTCCACAAAGAACAGCTATTACCAAGAAATCAACCAATAACAAATGCTGGGCAGGACTGCAGGGAAAAAGGAACCCTCCTCCATTGTTGGTAGGAGTGTAGGTCTGGTCCAACCACTGTGGAAATCAGCATTGGAGGTTCCTCAGAAGACTACAACGAAAAATTCCATTTGACCCAGCTATTCCTCTGGTTGGAATCTTCCCAGAAGAATTACAAATCATCATACCACAGCGATATATGCACAACCACGTTCATAGCAACACAATTTGTAGTAGCTAAGTCTTGGAAACAACCTAAATGCCCAACAACTAATGAATGGCTAAAGAAGATGTGGTTTCTCCTGGTCTTCTTAATGACATTTAAGCTAACCTGTCAGGGTAGTTTATTTATATGGTGACATGTATGCAAGAATTGATCATGGATAGGAAGGGTTTCTTAGAAGTATTAAGTAGTGAGAAGGACTATCGTTCTGTGGATCATTTCTAGATAAGCAAAAAATTATTAATTTGATGGAACATATCTGCTTGAGGAAACACAAACTTGGGGATTTAGCATTAGACAAACAGAAAATACATATTGCTCTTGTTTCTTTTCTTAGATGGAATATTCCACATCGGGATAAGTAATGCTTTGCCTTCTCTTTAACTCTGAGTAGATATTGTAAAGCAACTTTTCTCTAGTAATTGTTTAAAATGACTAAGGGTTGGAAAGAATCAGATTGTTCAAAGTAGTTTTAAAGTTGCATGGAAGAAATTTTGTTATCCAAGTCAGGTACTTGGGAGACATTCTTTTTTTTTTTTTCATATGTTAAGTCTAATATGTGGTTTAAATTTTCTATTGGGTGCACGTGGGTTCAACCATCCAGTAGTATTCTGTTGACAGTAATGATGGGGAGCTAACAGTTGTTAGACAGAGGCAACATGCAGGGCAATTGTTGGCAGAGGGAACATGCAGGAAAAAATTCAGAAAAGATTGCCTATGATTCTAGAAAATAGAAATTTGATCAATAAATTATCACTGCCTTATAAAAACCAATGTTTATGGCAGAACAAGACATTGACTATAAGACTCAATGAACAGGGCACATTTGAGTTTTTTCTTATTTATGGGATTTGTTAAATTAAGTCATCAAAGCCTCGTGGCTGCCTATATTTTGATAGATTCAGGCCACTTTATTTAATTAGATTCTTTGTGATACAATTTAAATGAATCTTGAATGAACAAGTAAGTACATGAATAGATGAATTAAAGAATAAATAGCAAAAATGTGAAACTAATTAGTAAAGAGTGAATTACAGAGAATTTTGATTTATTTCATTATAGAAGCATGCAGAGCATCAATATAACTTTCTGTTAGCCAAAGGTTTTATATACCTGCTTTAATAAATAAATTAAAATCGCTTCTCAGCCTTTTGGCTAAGGTCAAGTGTAATAAATAAATTAAAAATAATTGTATTTAGAATACAGTTCACATTTAAAGTTTAGTATTTAAAATGGTATTATTGAAATACTTGAAAAGATTTTCTCTTCAGCAAGCTAAAATGTTACACGGAATTTACCTAGCTTATAAATATATTTATCCCAAGAGACAGTATGAAGCTTTGCCTTTTTGGAATGATCATAAATCACATGCATGATTTTAATTTTTCGAAACCTATTATTTTATTTGAAACTGTTGTGAAGGAATGAGGGCAGGGATGATTTATCTTTTCAAATAGGTTCTAAGACAAGGGGGGACTATAGACATTTCCAAGAGCCATCGACTCATCCACACTTGAGCCAAAGCTGGAATTTAAAATCTCTGAATCTAAGTACTGTGGATGCCTATTGTTATGTCCATTCTGTTAGTAGCAACTTTGTCTTTTGAAGAACTACCCCCTCATCCATCCATGTGGTCATAATGAATTTGAAACCCTATTTTACCTGCTTCAAACCAACGAATAGATCATTTGCAGTATTTTTCCAGGCCAGTGAGAGCCTGAGTGCTTAATCTATGAAGTCATGTTCCCTGCCATATGGAAACTGTGACTCGAGAGGAGAACATGTGAGCGTTTAAGATAAGTGAATTCCAGATTTTATTCTTTGCCCAGTTTCCTGACATTTCGAGATATTGTTCCGGTCTTCCTTTACTTTTGTGACCACCCCTAGTTCTCTTCAGATAAATTTATCTTCTTTTGTACTGTAATAGTAATTAACACATTGGAATTTGTTTAATGGAATAGTCTTGTATTGCACTTAATGTTGTAGAAATTAACTTCCAATATTCCCCAGATGGGAATTTCATCTAAGAGCAAAGAATGACTATGATTTCAAATAAAATCCTGGAATTTTCAAAAAAGTGCTACACTTATTTCAATTTCTAACTGTAGTCTAATTGAGGCATTAGAATTTAAGGAAATATAAGGGGTATACATAGTTTATCTAGTAAGCAGAATATGTGCTTAATACGGAACCCTTCCCTTTTATAAACTCTCTAGATACCCTGCATTTGAATTGTATCATATTAAATAAGTGATGTTTTCACTGCGGATCAACTGTAAAGTTGTCAGTGAGGACACTGTGGCTACGTGGGTCACCCCTTTGAGTCCACAGACACACGACGTGTACGTCACTCAAAGAGGAAGAACTAAAATGATGGGAATATGAAACGTTGAGCAAAACTGCAAAGAGAATGAGACTTCCTTTGGCACGCAGGGTACAGTGAACATTTCCAAAGTCTTGGGAATATTTTTGGTACATTCACCTGGCAAAAGATTTTTAAGAGTTGGTGACTGCTTTTTTATCAGTGACAATACATGTCTAGGATTACAGTACTCTGAACACCTGTAGCTTTAACAACATGTCCGTTATGTCTCCATTGGTAGAGTTGCACCATTCCTATTTTCATGCTGGCTGGAAAAATCTTTAAAACTAATACTAAAGTATGGCACTTTAAGTTCTCTTCTAATTCCTGAGGTTACTGATTTTATACACTAAAACTTATCAAGGCAAAATATTTTCCTACTTCATCACTCCTGTTTCCTTTACAAGCTATAATTTAGGACATTGATTAATGAAGCATCAAAGGGCCAAGCCTGACAAATATTATATTGACGTTTAGCTAAGCTTTAGAAAAAAATTCTGATTTTTCTATTAAGGATTAATATATGTTGACCTGTAGAAAACTAATAAAACAAATTAAAGGTATAAAAAATACAAGGTCGAATTAATCTAACATGTTTGTAATACGCTGTCAGCTCTGATTGAGGAGAAATAAAGGTGTAAGTGTGTGTGTGTGTGCGCGTGTGTGTGTGTGAGAAAGAAAGAGAGAGAGACAGAGACAGAGAGACAGAGATACAGAGAGAAACAGATAGAGACAGACAGAGATCATATGTGTTCAGAAAAGGAGCAAGATGATGTAATTGATTTCCAAGAAGTTTTATTGTTTTCCTTTAAAAATTCTTATTCATAGAGTCTCATTTAGTAGGATATTCTTATTCTGCCTTTACTGTTGGGGAAATTAACTTGTCATATTTCCCAAAGAAGAATTTCACCCACAAGCAATGAATATGCCTTCTTCTACATCTACTAACTTTAACAATATGTTAAAAAGGCTTTGTAGTGCAGTCTGCTTGGGAAAGTTGGTTTACAAAATCATACATGCAGCAGGTGACTATTTGCTCCTAAAAAATCAACAGTGTATCTGAAATGTTAAAAATCCATTATGTATATAACCAATTTTTGTTTACTGAAATTCAAATTGCTGTTATTACTCTCCCTTTCATTGTTTAGGAAATAAACCGCAAAGCATTCTATGGAATTCCCTCTCATTAGTGTAAACATCACACTTATTTATAGATTCTAGGAGCTATTTGACATTTCTCCACAAGTTAGCGTGTCTTCTTGTAGAAACTGCTTTGTCTCTTACCCTCTGTGATTCTCAGTCTTCCTACATATGAAATGGGGTAACAATACTATTAATTCATGTAGTTTAAAATAATTATTAAGTAAAATGTTGGCCATTATTTGCCCACATTTTGATACAGAGAAAATGTTCAACATAAGAAATGAAGTTTCGAGAAAACTTGAATTACTATTGGAAAGATCATTTTTCTTGTCCTCCATTAACACAGCTGTTTTTGAAGTGGCCTTCTCTCTAGAATCAGAGTTCTCCCTAAAAGGTGAAAATCTGTAACATTTACTTAGAGTGTTTAGGGAAATGGATCTCTCCAGTCCTCTTTTTCTCGTGATGCTCTGTGAGGAGTATTACTTAATGATCTTCCTTCTTTTTTTCTTGTATCTGTTTGGCTATTAGGAGCCAAGGTTTGCTGGAAACTACTTTCTTTTCTGAGAACCCAGGTAACCAATATGACTCTATCCTCGCTTAATGTGGTAAACACTTTAAAAGCTGCAGTGGCTCGACTGCTTTTCAAGAGGACATTTTTAACAGATGTTTCTACATATGCATTTTGAGATCTCTGTATCACTCATCCTCCTGAGGACTCTAGTCCTTTGCATGGTATTACTATTTCTTGGGACCCACACGTAAGACATTTCTCACAAAAGGAAGGAAAATGTAGAAAGGCAGGAAATGGATTCTTCTTTAATACCATGCCATTTGTGGCCAATATTTTAATTACAAGGTAAAATGTTTCTTGACACCATTCCACATCCCAATCTGCATCTTCTTCTGATACCTTTAGCAGTCATGGTGAGTGTAATTTACATGATGGAAGCTGTGGAAAGAGGCATTTGCAGCCAAATGACACTGCTGCAACAGAATGGGGACAAAAATATGAGAAACTGGTGCAAAAATAATTCTCCTAATCTCCCCTTTTTAAATTTCTAGCACTTGTAATTGTATTAATGCTATTTCTTTTTTTTAAATTTTATTTTAATGGTACATTTTAGATGTACATAGTGATAATATATTTCTAATAGTGTTAATTTTCTTTAATGGTCAAAGGAGAATTCACTTACAAGAAGCCAAGCCTTAGTAGAAAACCTCTCAAACATCTGTGAATTTTGCTGATTTTCTTTGGAAAAAAATATTTGTTTAGTAGCTCCATGGATCTTGATTGCAGAGAATTGACAGTGAACTGTAGAAATCTAGACCCTTTGGAAATCCTTTACTCAAATGTCCAAAATGTAAAGATGGATTAATTGGAGATCAAGACAAGTGAGTTGAGAGAATGCACCAGTGCTAAAATTTTAAAAGAACCCAGATTCCCATCTTCATGTGTGATGGTCAAGTGGTACTCACCATTCAAAAAAGTAGCAAATTATTAGAGCCAAAGTTTGTAATAATGGATATTGTTTTCTACTGAATGTTTATCTTACTCTATCTTACTACTTGAATCCAATTAGTTGTAAAGTACATGTCATTGAATAATAATTATTCCTCCTTGATTTTCATTGAACACGAATGTTTATGCACACACAAACACACACATATATAATTAAAACTAAGGATATGAAAAGTAGAAATTGGATTTAACTCCAAACTTAGTAATATTTCTAGTTCTTATATCTAGTTCTACATATCATAAAAATATTTTAGAGCCAGAGTATATTTTAAGGTTAAACAGATCACAAAATCATGCGAATGGTGATTTGCTTTACGTTGCAAATGTATACATTGCATAATACTGTTTCTAGACTTTGAGATGAGGGGCTTTTAAAAGGCTGCCATGAAATTAGTACCTCAAATCAAGGTTTAGAAATAAACAAGAACAAGGACAGTTTTGTCCAGAAACTGGCTTCCTGGTGTGAAAAAATGTAAGGCGTGTTAAATTCTGACATTATTAAAATGCACACGTGGCTTTCTTTTATTGTGTGTTACTAAAAGTTCTATTTAAATATAAAACCACTGCCTATATACCTAATTACTCTTATTTAAATGAGATTATGAAACAACGGTTTCACCAACTGTTTGACAATAGGTAAATCAATAAATCTAATCATCACAGGTCATAATAAATGCTAAGGATGAACCTAAGCCTACTATAATTCAGAATAATAGATGAAGAATGGTAAATGGGGTATTTTGAGAGATTTCAGTGAGGAAAATGACATTTAAATTGCAACCTACCCTTGAGGAACACATAGTCTGGAATGAGACACACACCAAAAACAATAACATGTAATTCAGCTTGACAAGTATTATCACAGATTTATGAGTGTGAGTGATAAGAGAACAAAGAGGAAGGAGTGTTTATTTTTGCTCTGAGAAATCTCCATAGATCTCATAAAATTGTCCTGGGACGCATAGAATAAATAGGAGTTTGTTGGGCAAGAATTAAGTGTGCTTTGTACTTCGTTAATGCCAGAGAGTTCATTGAGGAAATACATGATACATGTTTCAGGAACATTACAGCCAACACCACACAAAGGAATCACTCTTTTTCGAAAATTCTCTCATGAAGACAGTCTGTATTCAATAACTGGCCAATTAGGCTGGATGAGAGGTGGGGAGGGGTACAAAGATTGATTTCATTTCAAAGCTAGCTATAGAATGTGTGATCAACTAAGACCTTAGTTCGTATTTTATTGCAATTCAGTTTATTCCACTCTCCAAGTCTATTTCCTCCACTTCCCCACAGTTGATCTTCAGGAAACCGCATGTAGACACCACCCTAGAGTTTAATTCCAGGGAACAGGACTTATGACCAACCCAAAACAAATAAGTATTGATCGTTTGCCTAAACATGCTTTATTTAGGAATAAAGAAAACAGTAACTCACACATTGATGACTATTACTGACAGGCTTAGATGCTACCATTGTGATCCACACATCTCAGCAGCATGTTCTTAATGCAAATTTCAATTCTGCACATTTTTTTCTATTTTGAGAAAAGTTATCTCCCTTCTTAATTATAATTACATATGTAGGTTTTGATATTTAAGGATAATTGAAGCTAATGACTCCCACTCTGTCCAGACCCCTCTATACACCCTTGAGGAGTTTCAGAAGCAGCAAACGACAGACTCTTTGGTGGGTAAGTTGATTTTCTGCATTATGAATCATTTCCAGAATGCTGCTCAGGCAGAGGTGGAAAAATGACCTCAGCAAGTTCCTGACTACCAAAATTCAGGGTGCAGAATCACATAAATGTCACTAAACGCAGTCAGAGATTAACTGTAGCAATTGGCTCCCATTATTTTAAGTCCACATTTTTCTGGGGACAGTCTTTATTGTCATGAATTTTGGATGTCAAGAATCATTACTCTAGCTTTTAAATTATTTGTGTTCCACTGAAATTTCTGATTTTAGAAGCTTTTTCACTGACGTGAAATGTCAATGCTGATACTTTTGATTGCATAATTAGAGATGCCTCTCTAAAGCATTGTTGTTTGACTTTCCTTCCCGGCTTTCTGGAGATTTTGAGAGAAGATGTCTGGCTTCCCCTAGGTGTGTCTATCAAACACGGTTGATTGTTATTCAGTGTGAGACTGAGATGACTGATAAAATAAATGAGTAGAATAAACAGTAGAATTAGTTTTTAATTTCCTTTTTCCCTTGATTGCTCACAGTGTGTGCTTGCAAAAGCATGAAATTATGACACCTCTTTGTATCAGAAATGCCAGGAGCTTGTTTTGTTCACAGCACTGAAAATGATGACTTTCAAGCCCCGATACAATGGAAGGCAAAATGACAGAGATGTTTGATGGGAAAAAACGAAACCATGGCTTCTGCTTTGCTTTCTATTAGCTCTCTTCTGTGCAGACATCTTAGTTTTTTTCTTCTAATGAAACCATTTCCAATGATAGGTGATATATGAGATCTACAAAGACATAGCAGGTCCTCTACTTCACTTTTTCCATCCTTCTCCTCTTCTTGTGCTCTTGCGTTCATTTTTCTCTTTCTAACTTTCCTTCTCCTCCTTTTCAGGTAGCATTTGAGAACTAACAATCTGGGTTAGTTATCAAGGGGTTATTGAAATGGGTCTGGCAGGAAAGAGCTTTGCTTTTCCTCTATCTTGGCCCATACTCAGTTCAACTCACCCTAATATGTTAATGCTGACGTTAGTATAATCTCTTTCCTAGGGATTGTTTTCTTGTTCTTTAATTTGGTCTTTTATTTGTCCTGCTGGCTATTTAAAGTCCTGGTTGGCTATACAAAGGTTGATACTAGCAACTGTGTAGCCTTAAGTAAGGCACTCAGCTCCATCACATATCAGCACAAATCCAGCACTAGGCATTTTAATGAGCAGTAAGAGTGAGATGTGAACAGAAATAGCAGGTTACTTCTCTATGGAAACCTGAATGTGGGAGGGGTGGACAACGTCACCTAGCTCAATTGATGCTGAAGAGAGACAGAGACCTGGTAATTTCAGGATGCATTAAAGAACTTTGTTTTAATATAAAAGATCGTCAGAGGGAAACCTTTGGAGATTTTTAAGCATAAGAATGGCAGGATTAGATTTGTACTCTATGGACATTTTAAGTTTGTTAGAAAATGGACTCTGGGGAGGTACATGACAGGCAGAGACTTTCAGTGAGAGATGGTGATTGTGTCTACTGGAGACTGCAAGAGGTGATGGTGTTACTTAGGATGGAGAAAAATGAACAGATTTGAGGTAACACCAATGAGAAAGAGCAGGACAATAAAATAATAACTTCTATATTCCTGAATTGGGCAACGGGATGGATAAATTATGCTGACATTTTTTTCAAGATGAAAAATAAGGAATGAGAACTAGCTTTCAAGAAGAAGATTAATTCAAATTTATCATTGTTCTTAGTTACTTTTCTCTTGTTGCTGAGACAAAATACCCGACACCCAAAGTTAAGGGAGGAAAGGTTTATTCAGCTCAATTTGTAGAGGTTTCAGTCCACAGTTGCCTGTATCCAGGGCAGGGGGGCACGGCAGAGAGGCAGGAGGCAGCAAGGTAAGCAAGGGGGGACCCACGAGCCTCTTTCTGTCCCTTATAGCTTATCCAGGCTTCCTAGCACCCTTAAGCCTAGTATCAAATCTTTGATCCCAGCAGAACTATGCCAAACCAATCAGTGAACTAACTTAGTAATTACACTCGAGATTCAGCCACCTCTGAAAGGCCACCTATGATGGCATGAGGCTTTGGGGGGACGGCTAGAAACAAACCACAACAATCATGTACAATCTGAAATACCACTGAGGCTTTCAAGTTAATGCTGACATCAGCATCAAGGAGGCAAATTGGAATCTAAGTTTAAGCTCAAAAGAAAAAGCTAGAAATATAAATTAGGGGATTCATGACATATGTATAGTAATTGATATCCTGAGAATAGGTGAGAGCATCTTACAAGACAGTATTGTATAATATTCAGAAGGAAAGAGATGTAGGAATGTGATCTAGGATTGTTCATATTTCAGGATGCGTGTTGGTCTTAAAGCATCTCAGTAATGCAAGGTGAGAAATTTTAAGAAAATTTTTAGCAACATTGAGTCATTGATGAATTTAATAAATATCATTTTAGTAGACAGTGGATTGGAAAACCTGACTAATGTGGACTGAGAGGTAAATGATGGGTAAGAAAGAAGAAACAATTATTGTAGAGAATATTTTGAATACTCAGAAAAAACGAAGGGAGTAAACAGAGCTACAACTGGAGAGCTAAAGGAAGTAAAGACACTGAAAGGTGTATTTTTAGCAAGAGAGACATTAGAGTACACTTAGAGTTGATAGAATGAATTGAATAGAGATGGATTTGTTGAGATATAAAATGCAAAGAAGCACAAGGAAAGTGATTGGATTCAGGTAGAAGGAGTGACTTTGCTCTCTGTAACAAGGGGAAATAATCAGTAGACACATGGTGAAAACACTGCAGGTACACATATTTGATAAATGGATGTACAGAGGCAATAGATTAAAGAGGTGAGGCTTAACGTAAGGAAAGGATTGAGATATTTGGTCGGTTGAAAATAATTGAGGAAGTCTGAAATAACTCTTGAAGAAAGTGGGTGAGAGTTAACTAGAGAAACAGTAAGGTTGTCTAGGGTTAGAAACTCTGTTGAGGTTATTAAACATAAATTCAAAGCAATTTAATCTGTCCTGTTAAGTACTGTAATTTTTTTGAAGCAGTGTACAATTTTCTAGATCCAGTAGCAGAGAAAGCAAATTTAAACAGGGATGAGAATTTTCTAGATGGGCTTGATTGAAAAGAAAACTAGAGGGGGAAGGAAAATTTAGGTTTGCGAGAAGAGTTTTGAAATTAGGTTCTAAGATTGAGATAGAAGTAATGAAGGCAGGAGATTAAATTTTGAAAGTGAAGATATACTTAAGTGGAGGTCTTGATGTGATGTAATGTAAACGATTTTGAGAAAGAAGACCCCAAAGAGGCAATGATCAGAAAAAAATGCTTTTGAGAACGGAGAGATCTGAACTACAGAAAAACATAATTATGACTATGTGAGGGGGCTGGCTGCGATAAGTGAGAAAGGTTTTTAGGTATTATGTCAACAGAATAAGAGGTGTGAGGTGATGTCACAGCCACCCAAGATAATTGTAGGAATTAGTGTGCACTACGAGTCAGGAGGCAATACCTTCATGAAAAAGGGGCTATAGTAATACATCAGTTCTTACAATGATACATCATTGTAGTAATCGAAATACATCAACACTTATAATGAAAACAAAAGTTATGAGGTTAATAGTTACTGACTACATTTTCATGCCAGAAACTAAGTCAGTTGCTTTATATGTTCATTTTAATTACTTTTTAGAGTAATCTAATCTTATCTTATTATTATCATCTCAGCTTTAGAACTGAAGAAACTAAAATCATAGAGAATGTTAGAATCAAACATGTTTCTCTGACTAGAGAACTCACAATCTATTCAAAAGAGAGAACTAGATAGGGAAAAGGGGGATAAAGAAGAAAGTAAAAAGAAAAGTAAGATGAAAGGGGAAAAAATGGTAAAGTGTAGCTAATAAACATTTTAAATGACTAATCATCCTGTGTAAATGTCAAAAGTGTAAGTGAAATTGACCATTAAATTACAGAAGGGCTACAAGTGTAAAAATGTGAGTTATTATTATTGTCATATTTATTTCTGTGCTCAGTCTCTCCTGCATGTTCAACTAATCCAACTCCTACTTGGGTAAGCAAAATCAAGGCCACTTACTCTAGAGTTAGAGCATGAGCTCTGGTCCGAACGAATACCTGGATCCATCCAGTCCGTGAGCACGTCTCTTGCATTCATCTGGGTGATACACCCGCAACCCTAATCCATTTCTTGTGGTGCCGTACAGCTGACGAAAATTTAATAGGCAACGTTTTCTTTCTTGTAATCAAACTGAAAGGCAAAGGCAAGCCCGCAAAATGGTAAGCACCAGGAAAGGCAGGCTGCGCTCTAAACTGCTGGTGCAGTTGTAATGCAGAGACAGCGGTTTGGGATGAGAAGTCAGGAGAAGGTTCATGGACCAGACGGATCTTAGGGGGTCCTTGAGTAGGGGGAGGAATTAAGAAAACCCCTAAGAAGCACAAAGGGCTTCTAAGGCAGCATGTTAAATGTTGCAGTGTCTTCTATCGTGGGGCGTCTTTAATGCACCCTTACCGGTTTGTACCTGGAGAATTGACGTCATAGGCATTTTTGGTATCCGGACTCTCTGAAATAATAGATTATACATACTTTATCTTGGGACTGCTAAGTTTGAGAGGAAATATGATTTCCTATAATTTACCTTAGGGTTTGAATTTTGCAAAAGACATTTCTTAGAGAAATATAAAGTATACATTCTGATGAGTAAGCTGTTACTTACGCCAATGAGTCGACTAAAGTGAGCTTGCCGCTCTGTGGTCTGTACAAGGAAGATGTGCTCACTGTACCCCTGAAGTGTCCTTCGGTGAAACGTCTCTGAGTTGTGCACGCAGCAAGGCCCTTGGTGATGCACGCTTGCTTTACGGTGACAGTCGTGGACGCATTTCCTCATTACGTAGCTCATTTTCTCAGGTATCATGACTTTTGGTCAGAGTCTATCCTCGGAAATTCGCGCCATGAGTCTCAGCTAGGTGTTTTGAACTTCACAACATTAGCAGAAAACCACCTTATGCTCTCACTTTTCTCTGTCACTTTCTGAAAGACACATACACAAAGCAAATACACACAAAGACATGAAACCACTGCGGATGTCAGAGCTAATAATACATGTGTGTACTGTAGCTTCCAAAAGAATTGAAATTAAAATAAAATTTACCAGACCTTTACTTCTGAAAAGATTTGCTCGTGATGAACTGGACACATAAATGATTACGACGTTGGAAGAATTCAAATTGAAGCATTCAGAGGCTTCATTCTCTGAGCTATTATTTCATTAGGATTTGAAGCATGAAACCTAAAAGAAGTGTTTTCTCCCCTTTGAAGCAGGCACATAACTCCCTTTTGGTCTAGGAGCAGGAATTACACATAAGAATGAGGAGAGACAATAGCCAAGTGTGCATGTTCAGTCTCTAGATTAACCCAATAGCCTATGATAGATTTCTGAGAGCCTTTATAGTCTATGTGATCAATAATCCATTATAGCTCATACTGGTAATGAAACGACTTCACGGACTGGTAATGGCATCTGAAATCTCATGCCTTGCAGCCATGGTTTGCAATAAATCCTCAATTCCTCCTAGGCAGCAGCACATGGTTGCAATAAGCTGCTCTCAGATTCAGCATCGAAAAAGGGCATGGTAAATAGTAGAAACTCAGTGCATTTATTGAAGGAAGATTATTAACAAAAAGAAAAAGAGTATTATTTCCATTCTCAGATCTGTCTGAACTTAACCTCTTACCAAACTGGGCCCACTTGGGTTTAGTCTGATACTAATTTACACCTTCTCATCTTTGAATTGGTGCTGGTTAGACTTACTTCTTACTTCAAACATAGTTCTTCTCCAAAATTCAGTGGCACTTTGTCATTGAACTTGCTAATCAATGACTCTTTTTCTGGGTATGGGATTGGGAGGAGTTGAATTTGTCATACTTTGTGTAAGCAGGACATTGGTAGAGGCTTCTTTCCCTTTGGAATTATCCTTTGTAAAACAAGGGGAGAGAGGAGAAAAGGAGTGTCCCCAGTATCTGGCATGAAACCTGAAATAAAGAAGATATTCAGATAAATAAATGATTAGAAACAGATTTAATAAAGCAAATGTTTTTTGAAAATCTATGTGTGACAAAATATTAAAATTTATATTTACATTTTTCATAAAGTACTCACAAGAATACTAAAAAAAAAATGGAGGCAGAAACAGGAAAAGGAAAGGGGATTAGCTCAGTTGTAGAGCGCTTACATAGCAAGCACAAGGCTCTGAGTTCAAGCCTCAGCACTAAAAAAAAAAAAAAAGGGGATTTGAAATGGAATTAAGATGGTTTATGCCCATGTACCAATTGCCCACAAGAAATGTAAACATTATGTACTACAAACATGTACTTATATAAAAATAAAGAAAGTTACTTCACTAAAAAATTAGAAAACACTTCAAGAACTTTAAAAACTTTTTCCTAACAGCTTTCTTCCTATAGCTGTGAGCTAGAATCCTGATCCAGGCCAGGTAGACACAATTTTTGGTTTTGTCACTGTAATACTGCTCTGTCTTTTTTTTTCTCTCATTATTTTGATGTTCTGATCTCTGAATAGTGTTTACTCTGATGCCAAGAGACATCATCTGCACCTTAGTTGAATTTCATTGGAATTTATATGAGGCACAATGTGTGCCAAGTCATAGTGATAATGGCTAACATGTTAATTTTTTCAAATGCATAAGGATTTAATTTAATTTAATTAGTATATGTTTACAGTACTACACGCTTACAGACGTCACATCCATTGCCTTATACTGTATTTATATACTTTAGCACCCATGATGCCATTTGGTCATTATAACACACCATCTTGTATTAGCACATGTGTTTATTGTCATTCTCCTCTTCAGAGCACAGATAACAACACTGAGATCAAGAGCAATGTCTTATCTGAAATGACAAATTTAATAAGTACTTTTCTGACCTTAATCCTTGTGCTCGTTTTGTCACATCAGATACTCCATGGGTAGGTTATAGTCACTAGCAGTGTTATCTCCGAACCCCTATCTTTGCTAGTTTTGTTATGCAGTATACCTCTTACTTCTTTCCATAATTCATAGTTAGAAATAATTTCTAATTACCATATTCCTGGGACAAAAGTAAAACGTACAGTCAGGAGACTTTAGAAATAGCTCTAGGCCATGTAATATTAACCTGTGATTCATTTAAAAGCATGACCCTTCTGATATTTAGTTGATCCACTCTTAAAGTGAAACATAGTGTGTGTTCCATTTAAGAGTGTGATAAAAAAATAAAATGAGGTAAAGCATGACTATGCCTTCAGATACTATAATCACCATATAAATGCAAGATCCTTGTTAGCAGAAGGTAAGCACAGAGCGTATGAAATGCTATTTTGGGATACCCAGTATTGCATCTTTGTTAGAATCCAGATTTCCTGTTTTTTCAGACAAGGTTGGGTCGTCCCAACTCCAAACTACCAATGATTTCCAATGCTTAAGGTTTCTAAGGTCAGAGAGCATACCTTGCTTATACTTGTGTCCTGCACTATGTCTTGTGCATAGAGAGAACTAGGTAATGGAATGGAAGGAATTCGTTTCCCCAAGGCAAATCCCTGGCACTATTTTTTGCTAAGATAAAACAAATGTTTCTCAACTGGTTCCTAATCTAGATAATGAGCAATGTAATAAAAAACATCTGTGGCGGGTGGCTATAGACTAGAAATAGAGGAAAAAAAAAAGGAAGTACATTTGCCCTTTATCTTAACATTTCTATGTTCGATAGAAATCACTTTTGAAGGAATTATGGGCCTAGTGACCCCAAATTTTCTCACTGAGGGATGTTATACAATTTCAAGATCAACTTTTTGATCCTAGAGGATTTACAGTTTGGTTACAGAGATGAATATGATTTCGTGGACCCATAAAACATTAACTAGATAAATAATACATTAATATTTATTTCTCATGATTGATAAATATTATATAAGCTCTTGTATATTACATGTATATGTGTGTAAACACATATCTATAACTAAAAAGATCATACTATTATCATAGTAGCCTTAGGAGATGTTACAATTACCCTAATTGCATATATTAAAAGACAAAATAATGAGATTCCAAAAAAACGTTTTGACAAAATTAAAGAATTCATCACAAAAACTTTCAACCTGTATGGGAAATTTATTAATTTATGAACACATCCCACTTCTGATACCAAGAGTGGCTTCTCTTTTTCTGTGTGAATCCTAATTGATACAGGTCTCTGTGATTTGAATGTGTTCCCAGGAAGGAGAAACAAGTCATCAAAAGGTGGGAAACATTGGGAAACTAGTGTGAAATGGTACATTTAATGTTTTGGAGCAAAGCAAATGTGTGTAAGACGCCTAGTCAACTGGAATAAAGTCTTAAGAAAATCTTAATATCATGGATATAGGAAAGTCATGAATATATAAAAAATAATATTTAATCTTGCCTACAAAGATCTATTCTGTGTATAAAACATTTTGATGCATATTACCCCTCTTGGATTGGGTGAAAGAACTCATAGTGGAGATGTGAGGTGCAAATACTTCTCAACTTTTAGTGGGAGCATGTCCCAATAGATCCATCATAAGACAAATATATCGTAAGTTGAAAATGTATTTAATACATTTAAATTACCAGAACCATAGCTTATAACACAGTCCATTGTTAATCATTTGATTAGCCTTGTTATCACATGGCTGACCAGAAGCTGCACTGTCTAGGATCACATGAGAATATTATGCCACATGTTCTTAGGTAGTCAAGAGATCAAAACTCAAAATGTGAAGTATAGTCTCTACTGAATGTAAATTTCACACCACCACAGAGTTGAAAAATTCTAAGTCAAACCACGGTAGGTTAGGCCTACCTGTTTGTATCACCCATCTCCTCCGGGCTACGCCACCATCTCATCACCGCGGGATAGCGACCCTGCGAGCAGCGGCACAGGCGCCAGTGTGTGACTCACACAGATGATGAAACTAAAGGTTTAAACTATTAGTTTCATTTCATTTACTTATTCATTGAACAAAAGCACACTGGTAGTTAGGCATTGTGATGGATTTGAGGTATAAAAGAAGAAGCGAGACACACGTCTGCCTATCCTCATGCTTTTTTATTTAGTGAGGAACAGACATACAATATATGATTTTTGTTTCTTTTTTTTTTTAGTCTGGTAAGTGCTTTTGCAGAAGGAGGAGCTGAGAGTGCCGTGGAGATCTCAGCCTTAATGGCGCTCAGGGAAGGCCTCCCGAAGCTGCCAATAGGCACGCTGTAACTGCGTTCTCAACAGTGCGCAGAGCCGTCTGGCCCAAACGCACACAGCAGGCGATGCGGTCCAGGTCCCCCGACTCCTGGTCCGGCGTGCTTTTCATACACGAGGCTGGGGCCGTGTCTGCTTTCCTGACTTAAGGGAGGGAGGCTGCGTGGTGCTTCTGTCAATCTGAAAATAAGTAGAATATTGACTCCTCTATAGATAAGTTGGTTTGCTATTGCTTCCTTATAAAGAATATGACTTTAAAAAGAATATTTAAGATCTGTGACAGGGCCTAAGGAATCGTAACACTTCATAAACACTCATTTCTGTTCCATAGCACATAAAAAGAAACTAAGGTATTAGGCTGAATTATATGGAATTGCTAACACTTAACACTTTTTACTTTAAAAGTGATGTTTCTTTTCCTTTTTTTTTAATAACCTAATAGTGACCTAACCAACCCAGTCCCGGTTTGGAGTGTTCTTAGAAAATCTTCTGGGCTGGGGAGTTAGCTCACTGGTTAGAGGCCCTCTCTTGCAAGCACAAGCCCTGAGTTCCATTCTCAGCACAAAAAAAAAAAAAAAAAAAAATCTTTCAACACCTTTTGTAAACACAAGATGTACCTCAATAAAAAGTAATTGCTACAGGTAAAAACAGTGTCAGACCCAGATAATCCCCAGCTTTCTGAGAACTCACACAGTTCAAACGCTGCACTATAGTCATGGAGAGAAGATACTTTTTAAAAGTTTTCTAATTGCAAATTGACTTGACCAGGTCAATAATTTGAGAACTAAAGAAGTTCTGTAGGATATAATTGACCGTTCTGGTTGAATCAATAACAAATTGATTTAAAAACAGTCTAAATTATAGTGAGAACCATGGGAACACTTAGAAACATACTTTCTAAATGCAAATTGCTTGAAAGTTTCAAATAAGCTATTATTGCATAATGGTGGAACAAAGTCTGAAATAAGCACATATTTTCATCCCTACCGTTTGATACTAAGGAATATGTAGGAGCAAACTAATGTAATTTTAAGATTTTTAAGAAAAATACACGTATTTTCAAACACCAAGCGCTGAGATGAGTAAACACGTACCTATTCATATTGCAGCTGAGACTTGAGAGCGATGGCAGGTTTCAAAGGAGAATTTAGTAACATATTAAAAATCAAAAAATATTTCTAAAATGAATTCTCAGCAGGTGTGATAATCCCAACAAGGTAACTGATTGTTGTACTTGGCAGAGGCGGGGAAATCATTCTTATAATGTTTAAAGCTTAGATATATAGGTATACATAAACACATATAAAGGATTCATGTGTTATTGAAATGATATAGAGAGTAATTAGGAAAAATAATTCTAGAATGCTTATTGAAAGAAGAATAATGAAAAAAGGTAAGAAACACCAGTTAACACTCTTTGTGGCAGTAAGCCAAAAACTGTAAAATTTTCACAAAATCACACAAATCTAATTTTAAAACATTATCAAAACTATTTGAAGATATAAAACTAACAGTCTATTTATAGTAATGCTGTTTATATTAAGTACTTAGAAGAGACAGAAATTTCCAAAAATATAGTGTGTTAAATAAATTGTAGCATATTTCTAAAATGAAATAATATGCAGTAATTAAAAGTATAAAATATTTTTATGATGCAGAATTTACATATATATGGAATATAATCATAGCAGTTTAACTTTAAAAATGTCATATTATTATTCCTCTGTCAAAATATACATTGAAATCAATACATACAATAAGATTGAACAAAAACATTCATACCAAAATAATTTGTTATTATCAATGAATGGAAATTAAAATATTTCCCTTTTCTATGCTCAGCTGTATTTTCTTTTCATTAAATATTTATTCTATCAAATCAAATTCTGTGCATAGCTTTAAATTTGAAGTACTCAAAAAATTTTAAACAAAAATATTCACTTTGATCACTTTGTTGTCCAACTACTTTTCAAAAATTTATTTTATTTTAATGGTACATTTTAGATGTACATAGTGATAACATTCATCATAGGGGGTTTGTACCTGTACATGATATATCTTGTTGCTTCTTTTTTTCCCATTCCCCTCTCCTCCTTTCACCCCTTCCTCCCTCCTGATTGCCCAGCCACTTTTTAAAGCTATTTTTCCACCCGTTTACCTTAATGTAACTTACTTGCCATTTATTTTCCTGTTGGGAGCACATTATTAACTTCTTATAAGTTAACATCTCATTTGGATTTAGTTTCCTTATATTTTCCTTAACAACTGCAAACACCCCCTCTACGGCCTATCAATATATTTATATCATGTACTTTGAATGCTCAATATTCTATTTATTTGTTAAATTAATGTTTATTGTTCAGCCATATGGTTACTATGATTATATTTCCTTTCTTATACTTTTATCTTGAATCTAATATTTTTTAATTCTTCATGACTTTAAAATTTTTGGCAGATATATATAAATGATGCTTCTCTAAATGATCAGATGTAATAACGTAATCCTAAAATTAAAAAAAAAGTGTTTTTATCATACTTTGGATAGTTAATTGTTGTTAGCTTCCCCCCCCTTTTAATTTCCTATATTGTTTTAATAGAGCATGTATGTGACTGGCTTCATGTCAAAGAAGGTACAGGAGATATATTTGTTGCAACTATTCATGTCTAACAATACTGTAATTCTGCACATTCACTTGATTGATACTTTGGCTGCAAACAAAATATCAGTATGTTAAAATAATTTTTCATCAAAATTTTCAAAACTTTTAAGGAATATTTAAATGTCTTTTGGATTTCACCCTTTTGGTTTAAAAATGGAGTGGCCTTATAATTACTGATACTGTGAACATGTTTTTTAAAGAAATCTTTAGAATCTTCATCTTGATTTTACCCTCTGAAATTTCACGAAGATGTACCTTTTTCTTGGTGATTATTTCATTAATTATGTTGGATGTTCATTCTGAAAGAAATTATGTCCCAGTAATAAGGATTTTTCAAAAAATATTTGTAACTTCTCTCTTTCTAGAGTTTTTATTTGAGTTGCATGGTGGATTTCTTGAGAACAGCCGTTCTATTACTCTTTCATTTCTCTTTATTTTTTCAGATTTCTGAGAAATTCCTTCAAATTTATCTTCTAGTCTTCTATTGAATATTTGGTTTGCTCTTGTAATTCTCATCCCAGGAGCTTCTTTTTAAATTGTGCTCTCTTTAAAAAAATAGTGTAATATTCTTATTTTGCAGAAATCTTTCTGAAAATTTATTGATTTTTGGTACTTTTAACAGCCTAGGTATGTATTCTGTTTCTTCCTCATTATTTTTCCTGTTTTCTTCAGCCACAGACTTTTAGGTATGCCTGAGGTATTTGGGAAATGTGTCACTACAAATTAAGATGGAGTCGCTAATTTTTTTTAAAGACGATTTCAAGTTTTCTATATATTTACCTTTCTTCTTAACTTATAGACTTCACAGTGAAGAGACAGATGTAGAGCTATGTATTGAAATCATTTCTAAATATACTTGTAGGTAATGTTTCTTGACAGAAAGATCCTAGTTATCTAGGGGAGCAAGGAAGAGTATTAAAAAACAAACCAATCCTGAAATCTAAGACTAGAACAGCAGAAATGTGTCAGGGTCACTGTTCACTATTCAGAGTTGTAATCAATCTTATTTTCAATAAAGTATTTGTTCTGTTGCTTTCAGCAATGCCTAGTATCATCTAGACCATAGTTCATCAATTTATAATCCTGGAGAAAAGAAGCATGTTTTTCATCCAGGGTGGCAGGGAATCTGTGTGCCAACAACTCCTTCTCTCCAACATATTCTCTTGTGCCGCAGAGGTCCGATATTGTGAAATAACTAGTCCCCACAGTTCCTGAGTTTTGTAGGAAACTAGAGGGGGAAAAAAAAAATCCTTGTCTTTTTCTGGCTTCTTAATCTCCTTGCACATAGCAGAAACAACAAAGATAAAGGCTAATAATTATCAGTCTATCTTTCATACTTTTCTTGAGGATTCTGCTCTCTTCACTGTTAGAGAGTTATTCCATTGTAGATCCTTTAGTTTTAAAAAGCAACAGAGATAAGTACCTGGGTTTAGTTTGCTACATTTATCCTAATGTTCTTCTTGAGAATTTATTTATTTAGCTTCCCTCTCTCCCAGAAATGTGTTTTAATAATCATGTCGATAATAAATATTTTAAAATATCATTGTTATACTACCTCCTACCAATCCAAGACGTCTGTGAAGGTGCGAATGAAGACAGTTCATTCCCCCAACAGAGTGGCTGTCATGGCCACTTGCTATCTCCTCAAGACTGCAAGCCATTTCTTCACTGGCTCCCTGAATGAACTGGGTCTGTTGTGTCCTCTTCCAGAACATTCAGTTATCCCTGAGCAGCGGGGCAAGTTCCAATTATTACTTGAAATTCCTAGACTGTTGAAAAGCACGATGATACCTAGAAGAACTTACAGAAGCTACCAAACTTCACACCGTGTTCTGGGGACACTCACTCACCTCTCACTACTGTCCCTGGAGTAGTAATATTTTTTTTTTTCTTGATCTCACCTGGGTTCCTCTCAGAGATGGAACAGTGCACTCCTCAGCCTTGCTATGTGCTTCTCCAGGGAATTTCCTATTGTACAGCTTTGGAATTCAGGCTTTTACATTCAAAATGTGTTCACATCAGTGTTCTAGAAGTGGTCGCCCTCTGGGATGGTGGTTTATGATAACGATGTTCTCGGGAGGCTGATGTACGAATCGGAATGGCAGACACTGAAACTTCAATGAAAGCTGTAACTGCCGAAGGGAATAGATAATAGCACCAGCCTGAATTTTACCTTCACTCTCCGTGTGGAAGCTACTCAGGAAGCCAAATTATCGGAAGGTTGCTGGTTGAGCATGAAATCAGCAAGGGGACTTAACTGTAGGATTTGAATGTTCAATGGCAGGAGGCTGTGATAGTCTGATGCATCTGTTGTACGAGTAAAGATGCAGATATATGCTATCCCGGAAGATCCTATAATCAAATTGTGTGTGTCAGAATCCCTGCCAACATTATGTCTTATAGGGGACTTAGAAGTTTCATCGAGGTCCAGGGATTTAGCTCGCTGATTACAGTGCCTGCCTCACAAGCACAAGGCCCTGAGTTCGATCCGATCCCTAGCACCAAAAAAAAAAAAAAAAAAAAAAAGTTTCATCAAGCCTTTTACTGATTGACAAATTCATTTTTTTATGTTAATCAGCTGAATAAGGTTAGTGCCGAGTGTTCATGGACCTAAAGTCCTTGAGAATGTCTTTTACACAATCGTTTTATGTAACCCTTAGCTCGTTCTTTTTTAATTAGGAGGGGTGATTTTTGCTATCACCTAATGTGCAACAGACACTAAACATGAAGTTTTGCATCTTATATCCCAAATAAACTTTTAGCGTGGTTTTTATTGCATGTTTTTTAGTTCCTTATAGGACTTTCCTTACTTGAACGAATATTTTAAAAAGATCATGTCTTACCCATTTTTATTAGCATGTAGGGGTAGTAAAATTGTTAGAATTAGTGAGTCCTTGAGTGATATGTAACATAAATAGTGGCTTCCTGCCAACATGTCCATATCTTTACTATAGAAATTGTTCAAACAGAGTTAAATGAACTCTCACTAGGTATAGAGACAAGCTGGTGCAACTGTTTATGCTTTAATTTTGGGAGTATTCTCATGATGATCAATTATGCTGAATCTAATAGTCTGTATAGGTGGGGACAATGCCCAGCGAAAGATGGTAACATAAGGAAGGGTAATAACAGAGAAGTGGCTAGTACATACTTGTAAACAGTAAGAAACTCCTTCTTGAATCACTTTGGGGAGTTTCAAAAATAACAAAGTAAGGAATAGTGTAACGATCATGCTTCATTTTACAGCTGGTACATTAAGCCTTTTCGGGGATCTTTCCAAATCATCCTCATTAATCTCTCCAGAAATGATATATCTGGTATCGTTATGTGATTTTTTTTCAAGAAAATGACTGAAATATGAGGTTGTTACCAAATTTTAAGGTTCGGAGTCCCCTTCTAGAGATTCTTTCTAGGTTCTTCTTGTCTTGAACAAAGAATTGGACAAAACAAGCGTACAAGGTAGTGATGTTCTACATTTATTACAGGCAGGAAAAGAAACACGCTCTGCAGAGTGAGGGTAGGCAAATTAAAAGTAAGAAAAGAAGCACACTCTAGAGGATGAGAGCAGACCATTGTGAAAGAGAGAACACAGTGGCCAAGAACTTAATAGTGGCCATCTTTTGTATCTCCCACTCCTCAGATTGATGTCGGGTCCAGGCTGTCCAATCAAAGGCCTGCTGGAGTTTTCACAAGAAGAATTGAAAATAGCACTTTCTGGTTGGTTGCAGGTGAAGGGCTCAGGTCCATGCCTGCTGGATTTCCGTGACGGACATGTCACAGCCACTTGCCAAACCAGCTTCTCATGCCCTAATCTCCTGCCTCAGGGATACATATTAAAGAAAAGAAAAGAAAGTTCTCAAATCAATCATAAGAGCCTTCATCTTAACAAAGAAGATCAATTTAAACAAAAAGTAAGCATAAAGAAAAAAGTAATAAGGAAGTATTAGAGACAAGAACAGCATCAATTAAATTATAAACAAAAATACTACTGACTAAAGTAAAATCAGTAGAACTTACTGTGAAGATAACTTTTCTATTTACATTTTAGCTAGATGATCAAAAAACGAGAGCAAGAGAGGTTACAGATAACCAATGCCTTTCTCTAGGTGCCACAGGCATGAAAAGTGCTAATAAGGAAACTGATAAACTTCATATCAATAAATTTGATAGTTCATATGAAATAAGCAAATTAAATAAAGAGCTACAACTACCGAAGCTCAGTCAAATCATCCAAGTAACCCGAGTATTTTTATATCTATTACAGAAATTTAATTTATAGCTTAAACTATTTCAATAAATTGGATTCCACATGCAGTTGGCTTCATTGATGTATACAACAGCACAGAAGAAAAAACCATAATTCTATACAAATAACTTCAGTAAATAAAAACACTTTTTAAGTAGCTTTATGGATCCAACATTACACTGATATTAAAATCTTTTAATAGAAACAAATTGTTACAAGAAAACTACAGACTATTTCCTATGAACATAAATGTCATTTTTTTAATTTTAGTGACTAGATCCCAGGAATATATTAAAAGTACTGAATCATTACCAACTACAGTTTGTTCTGCAACTCCACATTGCTACAACATTGGAAAATTAATTGATAAATTTTGTCATGTAAACAGACTTGAAATAAAAATCATCTCAGTAGATGTAGAATAGTGTTTGACAAAATCCAAAATCAATTGTGATAAAGGACACTCAACAAACAAGGGAAAGAATACAGCTTCCTCAAAACTGAAATATGGTATCTACAAAAAAAAAAGTAATATCACAGTTAATAATGAAAGTTTGGGTGCTTCTTTTAAATATAATATTATATAAATCAAACTTCAATTTCAGATTGGGCCATAAGATACACAGTTTGAATCCCAGAAAAAAGACTTCTGGGTAAATTACACAAACAACTGCTATGACCACATAGTATGAAAACAGATGATCCTTTTTTAAAGTGGGAAAAAGATTTAAACATTTTTATTAAATAAAAAATACAGATGTGGGCTGGGAATTTAGGTCAGTGGTTAGAGTGTTGCCTAGCAAGCACAAGGCCCTGGGTTCAATCTCCAGCACCAAAAAGAAAGAAAAAAATAAAAAGATGGCAGATTAATACATGAAAATATGCTTACTTTTATTGGTTATTAGGAAAATGTATATAAAAAGCACAATGAGGCCCCACTATCCTCCTATTAAAATGACAAATGAAATTCCGAAAACATCATTTTAAAAAATTGTGGAGAAATTCAAACATTTACACATTACTTGTGAAAATGCAAAATGGTATAACCACTTTTGAAAATTTCTAACAATTTCCTAAATAATTTTCAAAATTTTTGACTTTTATTAGTACATGTTTGTAGTACAATTATATTTCTCCTGAAGAAACCACTACTGCCTTTTAGTACAATTCAGCAGTCCTACTTCTAGGTATTTATCTGAGAGAAAATAAAATAGCTGTCTGTAAAAACAGCCGAATTTGAATGTTTTTGGCTACCTTATCTATAATCAATAGGACTGGAAATGACTCACGCGTCCATGAATTGGCAAATGAATAAACATAATGTGGTACATGTGTACAGGGAAATGCTATCCGGTAATGAAAGTTATTAGATTACTGATGGGTAAGACAACATAGATGAACCTCGGGGTTATAATGCTTTGTGAAAGAAACCATATGCAGAAGGCTTTATACTCAATGATTCTGTAAATACTAAAATCTGGAAAAGAAATACTGTAGAAAATAAGTTGTAGCAGTGATTTATAGGGCCTAGACTGTTAAAGAAGATTAAATACAAAGAGGCTTGAGAATACTTCTTTGGAGCAATGGTATTATGTGATGTCTTATTTATGCAGGTGGTTATACACCTCTACACCATTATCTAAAAGCAGTCAGAATGTTACTTAAGTTTTACCAAATGTAAATTTTAAGAATGTAAAAATTACCTACAGAGATTTAGTCTGCGTGTGTGTGTGTGTGTGTGTGTGTGTGTGTGTGTATGTGTGTGCGTGTGTCTTCTCTGTTTCTCAGGACCAGACAAAAATGTCTGGTCAGTAAAATTAGCATACACATGCAAGACTTACTCTTCCTACACAATATTTTCAAGAACATTGAATTTGTTGCTGATGTCACATATTAAAAATTTGGAGCTCAGTTTTCCTGTATCATAAAGCATATCCAGAGCAGCTAAAACGTACTTTATTTAAAGTCACTGTTCTACAAGTTTATGAGCCAATGCGAACTAAAAGGAAGACACATTGAGAATCAGAACTCTGTTGTAATTTAATTCCTTCCCTTTCACACTCAATTTCAACGTTCAACAAATGTCAATTTAGTCATGGATTGATTTGCTAACTGAAAGAAAATGGGGACATTCAGAAGTCCTGAAGTTTTGTTGGTCTTAAGAAACTTGTATCTCTTCTAGGAAAAAAAAAAAAAGAAAAAAGAAAGATAAAAGAAACTTGTATCTCTTGATCTACTTCCTTTTTCTTGTATTGTTTGCAGTACATTATGTGAAGAGATGGATGGAAGCAGGTGAGAGGTAAGGGAAAGGGAGTGAAAAAATGGAATTAAAATGTATTATGCACATGTATGATTCTCCACAAAAAATGTAAACATTGAGCACTACAAACATGTACGAATTAAAAAAAAAAAAAAGGAAAAGTGTAGAACTCAGATCACACAGATTCAGGTGGGAACTCATTCCTGTGTTCTTTGCTCTGCTTCAGACTCCTAGAGTGTAGGCTGCTTCCCCTCTTTCCTGTTTGTGCCATCTCCACTTGTCTTACAGCCTGACTGCCTAGTGCGGTACAGTCTTCCTCCCTACTGCCCAGAGACAGCAGCCCTATAATTTTCCTAATAATACATTCATTTTACTGCTAATCTATCCGTATGAGGATTCAGCTGAGGTTGGGAATTCGGATCCATTTTCTCTAGAAGCTTTCAAAAGTATCCTCTAAAAATTTTGAACAAAAACAAAAGCAAACTTTTTCTAATACAGATTGTAGTTTTCATGAATGTTTCTTCTGAAAAATGTGACAATCATTTCTGATTTTTCTGGAGGTTGTAAAAGATAGTATAAGATTTCTTATATCACAGGCACTATTACCTGGAAACTTATGTTAATTCTCATGGCTCAAATTCGCAACTTTTCTTGATCTTAAATGTCTTTTTTTTTTCCTTTGCTTTCTTTGTTTCTCTTCTCTTCTCTTTCCGTCTACTGAGGACTGAATATTTACATTTGTCCCACATTCATACCAAAATTCTAATCCCAAATATCATCATATTAGGATGTGAGGCCTGGAGAAATAATTAGCTTCACAAGAGTGAAGCTCTCATGATGAGATTAATATCCTTATAGAACAAGAGACACTGATACTTAGTTCCAATTTGGTGGATGAGGCTAATAATACAGATGTTATTTTTTTTCTGTATACAGTTGAATCAAGACAAAAACAATATAGAGAATCCATATTACTTTTAAAAGACTTTTCAAAGTCTCATTTTCTTTGTCCAAGCCTGTTTTTAATGATAGACTGAACTGCAAAAAGACATTGGCCAGTCAGTGACCCTTCTGAACTTCCTTGTCTTAACGATCTTTTTAGTGTATGTCGGATGTTTTACATGACAAGAGCTGAACTGGAGGTTCAAGCATATGAAATGGAAAGTTTGTGAAAATTACCAATACTACCAAGTTATGGAAAAGTTTTTATACTCTAGATTTGTAGATACTATGGACCCTTAGCAGAAGTAGAGCTCCATCGTTTTGTCGCCTGGAAAAGGGAACCACAGTAGGAAAGTGTCTTACCCAATATTCTATTATTATTAAAACTGTAAAAATGTATTTGTCATTTGCAAAGGTAATTAGCAGTACTAAGAATGATATAACTGGCTGATAGCTGTTTTCCAAGAGTCCCATATTAACTAGTTTATAAGTTAAAAAGGCAAGATAGTGCTGAGGTAACAATCAACATCCAGATCTCAGTGGTTTAAAATATTCGTTCCTCATTCCTGCTACGTATCCAACAGGATCAGCAATGACTGTGTGCATCATGGTCACACAGAGACTAAAGTTGGTGGAACAGTCACCATCTCAAATGCTGCCAGTTCTCGTGGGGGACTGAAAGTGAATCTGTTCCTCTTTCAAAGGACAATACAGTCATGTGGCCGTACCCAAGTCTAGGTTACATGTAGACACATCCATTGTTATCTAGAAAAGAAAAAGTCTTGAAGTGCTTAGTATGGTCGCCAAGTATTTGGCACATTTTCCTGAAGGAGAAATGCGACATCAAATTTGGATGTGCACCTCTTCATCTAAAAGTCGGAATTAAAGAGACGAGTAAGTAGTCGTCAGGTACAACTAACACACAATGGCGGATAACTTTAATAACGCCTCCCACCAGAAATGGTGAGAAGAAGTCATATGATAGTCACTCACCCTTAGTCTGTGAAATAACCTTTGGTTAGTATTTTGAGGGTTCTACTCCGCTACCTGGAGAGATGTCTGTCCACTTTTCATGCTGACCCACAACTCTGCTCCCCAAGGGACACTTCTTTTTCATTATCTAAAGTGAACATGAAAATACTTCCTTCATGAGAACTAGTTAGGTATTTTTCCTATAAAGGGTGCTGTTAAATCTTGCATAGTCGAACAATTTTTTTTTTAAATTTCATTATTGTAGTCTATTTACCTATGCGATGCTTTCAGATCCAGCATGGCCAATGTGTCTAAAAGTGCACCTTGATTTAATACAATTTTGATCTAGATCTTATATGTTTTTGTCTTGTTAGTCTGGCTATTAATCTGTTTTATGATAATTAACTTGATAAAGACTTAAAAAAAAAGAGTGAGTCTGATGCTGGCAAAAAAATAGGGGTAGAGGGAAAGGGGAAAAAAAAATATTGAGACTTGTTAAGTACCAATTCCCTATTGTGAAGGTAATCCGTGTGTACTGAAAATATGTACTAATATAAATAAATGAACAAATAAACAGTGGGAAATGTGAAACAAAAGCTTGAACTTCACAAAAAGTCCTCATAGAGTTTTTGAAGGCTTCTTATCTATTCAATTTCCATTGATCTTCTCTGTCAGCCGCGACAGCCCCCCATACTTTCCCGGAAGTATTTTCTCATGTGTAAGACTTTCTCATCTGTCTTTCTTCCCACAACTCATTCATTCTCTCTCTCTCTCTCTCTCTCTCTCTCTCTCTCTCTCTCTCTCTCTCTCTCTCTCTCTTTCTGAATATAAATCCATAGATCTATGGAGAAAATCTTGCATTTAGTTCCTTTGACTTGACTCTGTATGTCCTATTGAGGGTGAGTTTAATCTAGTTGTTTTCAGAGTGCAAGTACAAGACTAGCATCACTAGCGTTACCCCGAACTTGTAAGAAATACATATTGTTAGATCAGATCACAGACGGACTGCTGCATTGGAAACTGGTAGTGCCTGGAAATCTGCTTTTTAACAAGTCTTCCACGCAGTTCTCATGAAGCTAAAGTTTCATAGCCATCCTCATAGAATTCATTCAGGATAGCTTAAAGATGTAGAGAAGAAAGTAATAGAAGATACTGCTAAACAAGTAACATATAGGAGAAGGGGCTGCAGGGCAGGAGATCGAATCATATAGGAGCTATTTTAAGACTATTAAAAAAAAAAGAAACCAATGGAGTGGCGTGATATGATTTGTGATTTAAAGGAGCAACAGACTATTTTAGTGGAAAACATTAGAATTTAAGTCATGTTTCATAAGACTATATGAGTCACACACACATGGATACATTCATATGCACATACTCACTACTGCACTTTCAGAACTTATTTTTCAAAAGTTTGCCTTTTTTAGGAGAAGGGTTTGCCTTTTCACCCTAAACAGCTATTTCAACACACTCTGAGTGGTGAGGTCCGGGCTGCTTAGGTATAGTAGCATCGTTGATTTGTATTTTGTAAACAGCTACTTTGAACAGTATGGAATTCGGTAGTTGTGACAAAGACATCTGAACTGTTATGGTTTATTTCTAGATGTCCCCCCAAAGCCTCATGCAGTCACGGATGGGGCTGGATCTAGAGCATGTGATTACAAAGTTAGTCCACTGATCCATTTGGCATAGTTCTGCTGGGATCAAGGCTATGACGCTAGGGTTCAGGATGGGAGTGCGAGCCATGCTAAGGGCGGGCAGCCTGACTAAGATACAAGGGACAGAAAGAGATGTTGATCTCTTGCTTACCTTGCTGCCTTCTGCCTGTCTGCCATGCCAAGCTGCCCTGGAGCCAGCCAACTATGGACTGAAACCTCTACACACTGTGAGCTATAGAAACCTTTCCTCCTTTGACTTTGGGTGTCTGGTATTTCGGCTCAGCAATGAAAGAAAAGTAACTAATACACAAACCCAACTGAAGTTACAGATTTCAGTTCTAGTCCTCCAGGTAAGAGCACTAGCAGTGCAAATGGATACAAAGACAGGAGTGTGCTGAGTTAGTGACCGAGTGTCTGAAATGAGGTGAGGCCAGAGGCATCAGTTAGGTGAGTGCCGTGAAGCAGTTCCACACGGCACATGCCTAAGGAGATGGTGACGGTCCAAATAGATGCTGAGACACTGGAGTTGCCAGGACATTTCTACGATGAAGTGTACAAACTCTGAGAGTGGTGGCTGGAAAGGATGGGCTAGAAGAAACAAGGAGTTGGATGACATCCTGAAGTCCAGGACTCAGAAAACATTTGAGGCATTCTGTGCGTTTAGTCACATGCACAAAACAGCAGGGCTTAATAGAAAGAGGCTAACTTGAGACTGGAGGTGGAGAAAAATGCAAGGACTAATTCAAGCTGGAATCATGAGGCCGAAACTCAGTACCTGTGAGACCCTAAGCAAGTCATTTCACTTCACTTAACATCACTGTGTTCCATTTATAAAATGGAAACAATCACACACATGATTGCAATGAGGTCGAACTGATATATAAAAGATGAATGAATTTGTTCCTACTCTCACACCCCTCGTTCTTTTTTACTCTACTGCCTACATCTATACTTGTCAAAGCAAGTGCAATAGAGGCCACTTTCTGCAGACTCTGTGCTGTGTTATTTCTAATTCTTATCCATTTGTTCCCCTTTACTAACCCCAGGTTTTATTTCCTCATATTGTTCATACATTTCCTTATGGCAATTGACTACCTCTGTTTTAGATTACTCTCCTCCAGGTACATCAACTCTCATCATTTCCCAAGTTAAATCTTTTTATTGTAAGATTTGCCAAGAATGAAATGTACATTCTGCCCTTTGTTAGACAAATCCTTTCATTTCACTTGCAAGACAGTATTTGGGCTTGAGACAGTATTTTAAGTAAACAGTCTTGCTCTTTCTTCTGAATTTGGACAAAATCCAAATTGACACTCTTGTCATTAAACTACAAAGAAACAGAAGGAGGTTACCTGGATCCTTGCTCCATTCTTTGGTGGTTACTGCAAAATCTGCTAAGTGTGGTGGGTCTGGCATTGTTGTAGACTTCCATTAGTGTTTTGATGAGAATGAGGGTAGGAGATTATTTTTAGTCTGAAATTAATTTAGTAAATCAAATGATTACTGTTTTGAAGAACAATATTTGAATCATTCTAGGGTACAAGAAAGGAAAATACCTCTTCATTGTGTATTTACACAAAGCTAGAAGTATGTATACAGAGCGGTTTAATTTTTCAGTATGTTTATGGAAAAAGTCAGCACTAGTCTTATTTTTCAAGTGTTTACTATGGACTAACTTCAGAAACATTTTCCCCACAGAATCCACTGGGCTTTATTTATTTATTTGTTTTTGAGGTTCATAAAATAAAAGGATTGTGTGGGGGACTATTGGGAACCTGGTTTTCTCCTTAACATCTTTTACTATATCCATTACTAGATTATAAGTCTATTCACCCATTCAGTCAAAAAAATTTTTTGTTAGTTGCTACTAACAATGTGCAAGACAAAATGGATAAAGAGTTCATGTTTGGGGTGCGTGAGATCTCTTGAAATATACAGAAATTAAATATGTAATTCACCCTAATTATGGTTTGAGAATAGCTAATGTAATAGCATATAAAGGGGAATCCATTTTCTTATCTTTCTCTTGACTGATAGGATTCCCTGAGGAAATCATATTTCAGCCAAGCCTAACAGATACACTATTGGTGAGGAGAGCAGTTTCCCAAGAATAGGGAAGGAGAAGGATCAAATGCTCACAGGCCCATGCAGGCCTGATATCTAAAGATGGAGGGAAGGAAGGGTTGTGGAAGGGCCAAAAAGGCCTGAGAGAACATTGCAGAGAAGGCAAATATTTGGACGTTTGCTACTTTGATGTTACCTTTCTTTTCCAGTGTTTTGCCATTTTCAAAGCACTTTCACTAATAAAATATCATTCACCTGGACCTTATGAGCTGAAATGGGACACTCACTGGAAAGACTAGAGGGGTTATT
>PVJO010011738.1:0-43476 GCA_004026905.1 Hystrix cristata
TTTTCTTAGATTTTTTGAATCATCCTTCTGTATTCTGTCACATCTCAATGAATTTCTTTGTAATTATTACACTGAATCCTTTTTTTTTTTTAGACAGGGTCTTGCTACATAGTTCAGGCTTGCCTTGAATTCACTATGTAGCCCAGGCTGGCCTTGAACTCATGGAACTCCACCCACCTCAGTCTTCTGAATGCTGGTATTACAAGTGTGTGCCACCACACTCAGTCTTATTCTGAATTCTCTATCAGATATTTTATTAATATCATTTTATTTGGCATGTGTTGCTAAACAGTTGTTGTGTTTCTTTGGAGTTGACATATTTTGCCATCTTTTTTGCCCTACATTGAGATTTTCTTGGTAGATTGTTTCTATCACTTTTATAATGTGGATTTCTTCATAAATGCTTTTGTGCTCAGGCCCAACTAAAGCACATAGTTGATAGAGAGCCACAACATGGCTCTAACCCCAGTATATGCTGAACCACAGCATTTTGGGATTTGGGGGTTGGTGGGAGAGAATACAAGTTCTTTCTCTGAAGCAAAGCTATAGTGTATACTTCAGGAAGCTCCTCTGAACTGGGCTTTAAGCCTGTGATGACTATGAAACTCTACCATTACTAGGTTTATTGTCTTCAGTGAGGGGGGTTTATTGGGGTTATGCTGTTTACCCTTTCCCCTGTAATGGGGAGTCTCCTGTGCTGGCACTGTTTCCAATTTGCTTTATGCCATTCCCTGTGTTAATATCTCAAGACTTTCTTGGAATTTTCTTGCTTGTGTGTCTCTCTCTCTTTGTCTCTCTCTCTCTCTCTCTCTGGATTCCAGTGCCACTTTCCTCAAAATTCAGGTGTTTATTTATTGTTCTGGTTCTTTGCTGAAAAGGAGGTGCATGCTGGGTATCTCTGTTCAACCCTCTTGCCAGTATCTGTTGCAGACCTTTTGAAGTTCAAAGCAACCACTTGTTCCTGCCTCCAAAATGCCATTGGGATTTAAAAAAAAAAAACAAAAAACCGGAAAGTATTGTTTTGAAGGTAATGTTGCAGAGAGAAAACAGTATTGAACCAGATGACTTGGCGCATAAGGAGGAACCTATCTGTCTCAAATAACTCCTCTTAGATGAAAAAAGATCACATGAAATTTAACATTATGCCTCATATACAAGAAATTTATAAAGGTTACCTGTTAAAATTATGAAGAAAAAGATTATGTATGCTGGTAGCAGAAAATCTTTTAGAAAACACTGGGTAGTTGAGGAGGGAAGGTCACAGAGAACCCCTTCAGGTAGCTAGAAAGGACTTAGGGGAGACTTACACAGGGAAGTTTCCTCAAACACATGTTACGACTGACAGAAGTGCACCCTAATCTGAACTAAAGGACAGATCTCAGAGAAATGAGATAGAAAAGATCTGCATTCCTACATGATCATAAAAGTAGTGAGGTAGAGTATTTCTTCAGTTTCTGATAGAGACATGAACTAGTAATCCCAGGTTCACAAACACAAGGGAGGAACAAAGAGGAATGATTTCTACCTCTGAAATGTCAATGTGTACTCAAGAGCAATCCTGGGCTCTTGTAGCAAGCAGGTTTTTTGTCTTATGTTCATGGGCTTGGGTATTTGGAGAAAGGCTTCTCTATATTTCTTTGTTTGCCTAGAGTCTAGGCTCTAGACTCAGAAAGAAACCACTGTTTTCTTCCTTTGACCTCAAATGGGTAGAACATTAATTATTTTATTTCTTACTACAATTTATTCTTATTGCCAAAGCCAGGAAGATTGAAATTGAGTATTGCTTTGCCTTTTGAACACAGCTAGAGTTGAAAGCATTTCCACCTAGTATTTAGCAGTGGTTTTACTTTAGCCTTAGAAAATACTTCAGTTGATCTGGCTTGTGGTTTTACTTTTGCCTTAGTTTGGGCATGTGGTAGTTTGTTGTGATTTATATCTAGGTATTCTGTAAGAGCCTGGTGTACTCATAGGCAGAGTCTTAGATCATGTGGATGGAATAGCTGACTTGTTATTAGTAGGTGGGGCTTAGTTGGTAGAGGTGAGTCACTGGGGATGTGACTTGGAAGGGTATATCTCTTCCAACCTCCTCTCTTCACTCTGCTTCCAGTCTGCCTTGCCACCCTATCTTGGAACTATGGACTGAAACATGAGCCAAAATAAATCTCTTGTCCCTTATATTGTGGGTGTCCAGTAAAGTATATTGTCTCAGCAATGAAGGAAGTAACTAAGGTATAGTTCCTGTTAATTTTCCTGCCTTTCTTCCTTTCTAAAAGGGCCTCAGATTTCTTCAGGAACAAGCCACTTGGGCTACTTATTACTTTCAAGGGCTACTTTTCCTTTTCAACCTTAGCTATGTAACTCTTCATTACTTTAGTCCTGGTATAGTTAATTAGCATATCTTTACCAGTGGTTAGTTAGTTTGAGAATGGCCAAAAATGTAAAAGTAGAAAACTACTGTGGAGCTTTTGGGAAAGGTTTCTTTATTCTTAGAAGAAATATACTGGGATAAACATTTCCTCTTCTGCCTCAGGAAAACCTATTTGAAGAGGTGATATCTCTAGCTGCTGTAGACATCTTGCTACTACTAAGGGACAACCCTGAGGATAAAAGTCCACACTGTACAGAAAGCAGAGAAGAAATTGGAAAGATTATAGATACCATTAGATATCATTAGAGATATTACTGAGCCTAATGATCCTTAAAAACACCTTATTTCAAGTCTTATCATGTAAGATATTACATTTATATATTGTTACATTGCTTTTCCCCTCATTGCCTGGTGAAAATATTTCAGTTAATTCAGAATAGGATCCTGTTGTGAGATGCTTTACATCTTACACTGTCTGGACTCTCAAAAAGGCAATAAATATGGTGAACATAATGAGCTTTGAAATGAATCAGATCTCTATTTAAATCTTTGCTCTTGTTTTTTTTTTTTGTTAGCTGAGTAACATTGGATAAGTTATTTAACCTTACTGAGCTTCCATTTTTCTCACTGTGAAAAAAGAATAATGATATCAACTATCTTACAGTGTTATATAATGTGTCCACAGTCTCAATACTGCATTTCTTGCATACTAAGTGCTGAATAAATTCTTAATATTAATGTTCATAAGTGCAATTACTGTTTACATCTAGATGTCTTCCCAAAGCCTCATGTGATCATAGGTGGGGAGTTTAGTTATTTTGACTATCTAATTCATGTGATCAGAGGCAGGGAATTTAGAAGGTGAATGTGGATTAAGAGTGTGATACTGGGATTAGGGGTGTGAATAATGGAAGCCCCACCCTGGGTATGAATGGCACCAATCAATAGGTTTGTAACCTGGATGGAATATAAAGGGACAGAAAGAAAGAAGGCTGCTGCTGCTGCTTGCTGCCTTCTGCCTGCCACACCATAAACTGTTTCTCCTCTGTGATCCTCCTCTGCTATGCTGCCTTGTCTTGCAGCCAGCTAACTATGGACTGAAACCTCTACAAATTGTAGGCCAAAATAAACCTTTCTTCTTTTAAGTTTGGATGTTGGGTATTTTGCCTCAGTGATGAGAAAAGTAACTATGACAAGTGAAGATTGATACTACTGTCAACATCATTTATGCATTTGGTAAATATCAATTAGGCACATAGTTTGCAGACTGAATGTTGAGTACAGCTTGTTTTTCTCTTGTGGAGACAGAAATCTAAATTGTGGGATGAGTTGTACTTATGGAAGAAAGTTTTGTAGTTTACAGGAAATGCTAAAGAGTTTAGTGGAGGGATCAGGTAGCTCAGTTCTTTATTTCTGTCTTTTCTAAGATCTGGAAAGAAGAAATGAGCTAACTGCTCCTGAAACTCTGACTTTTGAGATAATGCTATAGAGGTCCCTGGCTCTATTCTGGAGGCCACTAATCATTCTTCTCTACCATAGTTGACTATTCCTGTCTGCCAGGTTTACCATGACTCCTGTGTTCCCTAGCCCTTTAAGCTGCTGACTTATAATTTTAAGCCAGTACTTAAAACGAAAGTTGGTAATGGTTCTAGAAAATCACTTAGAAATTCACTATTGTTCTCCTATCACCAGAACACCTCTTTTTTATTTGGGAGGAGGGATCATGAAAGTTCAAGTGGATATCGTTGTCTTCTTTCAGTGGTGTAGTCCATGTGTTCTTCATAAAAGTTTAGGACACCTCCTTCATTATGCTTACCTCTAGATAACCTCCTCAGGTTACACACAAACACACAAATATGCACCCAATCTTTTTCTCCCTCAGTTATATCATAGCGAAGAACAAATATTTTATATTTGCAATAGAAGATAAAAAACTTGGAAAGCCCTGTTGTAGTGAAGCTGTTATAAAACCACCTTGAAAACAGAATATCAGATCATTTTTTAGTCCAGGGAAAGCACACTGAAAATTTACTGTGTTACGAAGAGCACTGGACCAGGAGCCAGGTAAACAATGTTCATAATGGACTTATTGTGGGACCTTAGACTGTCACTTTACCTTCATATGTCTATTTACTCATCCCAGTTAATGACTATACATCTATTGAATAATTATTTAGTTATTTTGGCTAATTTATGAATTATACATGCATTTATGTAATTATTTAGTTAATATTTGATTATCAGACACACAAGCTTAAATATTGCATGGCTTCTTTTATATGAGAAACCCAAAATTTAAATAAAAAACAAAATAAGAGACAGATAATAGGGAGGAAAGAGATAGATCTTTTTCAGATGGGAAGAGGATGAAGAGATGGAGGGAGTGACAGAAAGAGGAGGAGAAGGGGTGAAAAAAGAATTGAGATGTGCTATGTATGTCTTCAAATTCCTCACAAGGGATGCAATCATTACATACTGAAACATGTACCAATAAAAAATAAAAACAAAACAAGCAAACAAGGAAACAAATAACCACCACCAACAACAAAACCCAAAAAGCAAACCAAAACAAAGCAAATACTTCTGAGAGTTCAGGGATCATGTCTGCTTGGCTCTACTAAATATTGTAACTGCTTTGCACAATGCCTAACATAAAATAAGTGCTTAAAATAATGATGAAAAAATTAATATTTGAAATGATGAATCTGTAGCATAAATGGCCTTTGGGAGAGGATCCCTGAGGTCCTTTCCTGTTCAAATAATAAATAGACTGCTGTATTTCCTCACACTCCCACCATAGTGTAATACTGAGTAGTACTTTTTTGGGAAGGATGCAAAAGCCATCACATTTGACAAAGCAGAATACCACCTCAAGATGTTGAAGGCAGTGGGAAGAACTTTTGAGAGACATCTTATTATTTTAAATTTACAAAAATGTATTTGGCAAAGTTTAAAAGTATATGCATACATACACTTATCTTAAAGATTAAGATAGGATCCTATAAAGGCAAGACCATTAACCAGGACTATTTGGTCTTCATCAGGAATAAGAAAAGTTTCAGGTCTTTATATGTTGAAATCAATCTAGGAATTTCTATGAAGGGTTATTGAGAAACTAAAGGATTCTAGAAGAGAAATTGACTTGTATATTTGAGATGCCTATGATGCAGAGGACATCTTGAAGTAATATACAATTCTTGATGACACCTCTTCAGCACTTAGTAAATCTGACCTTTCCTTTCATCTGTCATTATGCTGAGTCACATGGTCCAGCAAGCAGCTAACACATTGCAACCAAACTTCATGACTGCAGACTGGGAACATGTGCTCCTTCAAACTGATTAGTGATATTACCAGTGTTTAAACCCATTTCCTGTCACCTTGGCGGATGGAGGTTACTTGACAGGAAGTCATTCTGCTGTCATACAGCAGAGATGCTAGTGTAATTTTTTAAACTGTAGGTGATAGAAAGGCAACCGGCTTTACTTTGGTCTAAAGCTTTTATGCATGTTGAGTAGTGCAACATTTAGTATATCACGGAAGCATCTAATTTTCATAGTAATGGATTGTGCCTTTCCTTGAGATTTCTAAATTCCCAAAGGTTTTGGCGAAAGCTGAAATGGAAATTGCTTTAGTTAAAAATAGTTTATTTTATGCTTAAAGGGTCATTTTGCATTAATTGTGTGTCTTCAAGTCAATTTTGAAAAATCCCTACTTTGGGGAGTGGAGTGGGCAAAAAAAAAAGTCCCAAGAGGCAGCGTATTTCCTCTAATAAATTCAGGCAACTTTTCTTTTTGTATTGAAGATATTATTTGTCATACATTTTCCTTGTCATATTGAGCATTCCCAGACCATCACTTAAAACAGATTGGTAATTTGGCCCTTAATTTTGGCACCTGTACATCTTCTAAATCTCTGGGCTGTGTTTGGAGATTTTACTATTCTGTAAGTTAATATCCTTTTAGGGCCTAAACATCACTATTAAGAGCAAATTGGCCTCTCGGGATGCTATATAGAACCATTTTTTATATTTATTTGTTTAACCTTTATTAGCCAAAGGTTGTCCAACATCTCTAAGAGAATATTTGCCCATGAGGCTTGGAGACATTTTTAAATCTTTCCTTATAGCTTCAGGGTTAAGAAAGAGTTCGATCACTCTAAGTACATTAGGCTGCCTATGACTTTAATCTCTTTCTAGGCAGTCTTGAAAATCTAGCCATATCTAATTGTTGGCCTAAAGGCTTAATAAGTCCTCGATTTTCGTAGCTAGAGATCACAGAGATCATCTGGTAAAAACTACTTATTTTACAGGTGGGGAAACTGAAGTCCTAAGAGAGGCAGTGATTAAGTTGCTAGAATTTTAACTTGTTTTTCTTCCCAGGGTGTATTTGCTTTTAATAGAAGTCTTCTAACTTTTATGATCCAAGGCAAAACATTACTACTGATGAGATTTCATGAACTATTAGGTGGTGGAGAGCTATTCCTAGACAAGGAAGTCCTTAGGTTGGTACCTTTCTCCTACTTTTCCTTCTTATTAGTACTAAGTACTCCTCTGTTTGGGTTAAGTCCTTAAAGTGAGTTTAGTCCACTTTTTGTTAGCATGTGTTTATTTCAGGACAACAGGGTGTCTGACATGAAGCAGATGTTCAAAAAATCTGTATCAAATGCACACACCAAAGAGCATTGAAAGATATTAAAGATATCAGTCAAATGAAAAAGTAGCATTCTGATTTTATTATAATTATTGTTATGGCTTACATCTAAAATGTCTCCCAAAAGTCTAATGTGTTTTCTGATGGGTCTTTGAAAAGTGACTGAATCATGGGGATGCTACATTCATAAGTGGATTAATTCATTGATAAGTTCAGAGTTAATTGTACTCTTTAGGAGAGGAACCTGATTGGGCATGGTAGATCACTAGGGTCATGGCCTGGAAGACTGAATCTTTGTCCTGACTCCTCCTCCCCATCTCTATTTCCTGGCGTCCTTGACATCAACAACTTCCTCCCACTATGCTTTTTCTTGCCTTTCTGCCTTGGAGCTGTCTGAACATTGACCAAACCCACTGAAACTATGAGCTAAAACAAACCTCTTCTTTTAAAGTTGTAGTGGGTATTTCATTCTAAAAATAAGCAAGATGACTAATACAGAAAGTTGACACTGAGAATGGGGTCACTGTTGTGACTGTGCCTGAGTATGCGGTATAGAAATTACTGAAACTGGTTTTCATGAGGTGTTAGAATGCCGTAAGAGGAGCAAACAGAGATTAATGGCAGATTCTGTTTGGAGCTCAGAAAGTCAGAGTGCTGGAAAAAATGCAGATAGTGAAGCCAGACAGCGGGTTTCAGTTGGAAACACGGGCTTTGCTGGCAGTTGAGCTAGATGTCTGGTGTATTATACTATGGCAAAGAGTTTGCCAACATTTTGCCTATCTCTTGTGACTTTGCCTGAGACTGAGATGAAGGCCTATGAATTAGACCAATTAATCTAGTAGAGGAAATTTCAAAGCAGCCCAATATTCAGGAGCAAAAGCAGATGTAAAATATTTGTAGTTTCACCAGAAAGGAGGCACTTGCAAAGTAGGGAATAATGAGAGTGTGATTGCTGAAAAAATTAGCATTACAAAGAAACCAAGGACATTGCAGCAGGACAATAGAAAAAATGGCTTGAAGATATTGCAGAAATTGGCCAGGCTTTGTTTCCCAGGCTCAAGGGTACAAAAGGGTAAACTGAAAGATTTTGCTTTTAGCAATGAAGCCCAGGACACCCTTCTATTTCAAAGTTGCCTAGGGATATGTTTTCCCAAGTTCAGCTATCCAAGCATTTGGAGGCTGCTACAGTCATGGTCCAAGAGGTTTGAGCTATTCCTCAGGGCTGTGGCAGACCTGGTATCATCTGTGTGATGCTGATTTTTTTTTAGATATTCAGAATTCAAGTGTTGTGGTGTCATGGGGGTTTTCACCCAGATTTCAGAAGAAAGACTAGGAGATCAGGCTGTGTAACCCTGAAATGGCACCACATTAAGCTGTGAGCAGGAAGCCAAACATGCAGTGGAGACATCAGGAATTGGGAGATGCCAGGAATGTGGAACATCTACTGAGGAAAGCCATGGGCAGTGAGCAGATCCAGCCCCAGAAAGTGACCATGGTGGCTGCACCTGGCTAGGCTATAGCAGTGGGCTGCCCAAGCTCTTTGGAACGCATATCTTGCCACAACTTGCCTCAGGTGCTGGATATGGAACTATATCATTTGATGTTTTCCTGCCTGGTCTTTGGTCTTGCGTTGGTGCAATCTTTTTTTATTCCCCTTTATGTATAGATATCACATTTTATTTATCCAGTCATCTGTTGATGGATATACAGGCTGCTTCCAAGATTTAGCTATTATGAGTCATACTGCTGTAAACATTGGTATGCATGTATAGTATCTCTCATGTGAGTAAGGCAAAGTGCAAACAAAGAGAATAATAAAGGATGGATAGAAGGAGACAAGGAGATGGATCTCTTGCAAATGGGAAGGGGTCCAAGAGATCAAGGTCAAGGGGTGAAGGGAGGGGAAAAGGAAATAAGTAGAATAAAGATATACTGTGTATGGGAACCTAATAGCTTCAAGGAATGTAAACATTATGCACCATAAAGAGGAGCTAAAATTAATAATATCAACAATAATGAAAATGAAGAAAGGGGAATTAGAGGAGAAGAGGGGGGTTTTAAAAAGAAACAAGTTGTATTACATATACGTACCCACTCCCCAAAATGATTATAAATGGCATGTATTGCAAACATGTACCAATTAAAAAAATACTCACGATTTAGAGATCTGGAATTTGTTCTAAGCTGTGCCATCAGTCAGCTTGATTTCTTTAAGAAACTCTATTAGGAAATCTGCTTTCTTCAGCAAAGTGAGATTGACCTTACTGATTGTTTCCAAACAGTGTTCTATAAATAAATACCAGTCTGTGATGAAATTTTCAGCAATTTAGAATAAAATGAGAAAATAAGAATTAAACTCAATGAAGCTAAACTTATTTAACTTTCAAATTCCAAGTTTTATATTCTTCCTACATTTTTGTTATTAAAATGTGTATAACATGATAATTGACAGTAGTTGGCATTTTAAATGTCTTTATAAAAGTCAATGACTTGGAAAAATGAGCAAATAGGGAGCTAGATATAGATATATAGATAGTAAAACATTGGTTTGTGGGCATAATTCATTCAATAGGCATGCTTGTAATCCAAAGCTATTGTATATAAAAATGAATTTCCCTATAAGAAATAATGGAAACTCAGATGATTTATTCCGAAACCTAAAAATATTTGCATAAAAATGATTACAGTATCATAATATAAAATAATAAAGAAAATACAAAATGGAAAGAAAAATAAATAAATTAACCTGCACTTATATTTGAAAACTTTCATGGCTGGTGTGAGGGAGACAAGAGAGAGGAGGGTTATTGTATAGAATGACTTTTCCTATCACTAATGGGATCACTTCTATCTATTGGCTCAATGGAATCTTTTTCTTTTTGTGCAGCTTTAACAAGGAACCTACCCAATGACTCTTGCTTTTGCCTCTTTTTGAGGATTTCATGAAAATGTGATGTGAGATTACATTGTTGTTAAACAGATTCATTGCTTGCACTGCTACAGTTGTATTTGGGTGATGCTTTTCTACAAAATTTTGCAGTTTCCCACATTTTACATATCTCTGTAATCTCATTTGAAGTGAGGGATTCCTCCATCCTTTTCTCCTCCTCAGGATCTCTCCCATAACCTCTTGTTGTTGGGGAAGATCACCCGCAATCCTGCAGAGGGCTGTGGGGAAGAGCACAGTTGTGATCATGTCAATTCTCGTGTTACATACTACTCATACTGCAAAACATTACTCTTTTATCAAGTTAAAATTTATTAAAATATTTGCTCATCTTGCAGAACACTCGCAGAACAGGTTACTTACAATCCATATATGTATATATATTGATCCATGAAATCCTTAAGTCTGTGGATCATTGATTTTGATACACTCCAAGTCTCATCCTAGGGCTAACATTCTGTAGTGTATGAATTGTAGTTCAATCAAACTTAGGAGACTCTGCAGAGAAGCAGATATTATAGGAACTGAACTGTAGAATTCTATAACAGACTGGCTGTCTTGTCCTTCTGGTTCGCTGCTGAATCAGAACTTCTAGATTGCGGCAAACGACGCGGTTGCCAATAACCCTGTACTAAAGGCAAAACTAGCTCTTGTGCTTAGTTTCCTTTTAAGAGACTTAAAAACAATTCTAAAAGCTTTTCCACTGAAAAACTACATGCTTGAACAAAAACGGAGAATTTTATAATTTCTCGAAACCTTTGCAAAGTTTTTAGTTTATACTTGATAGGGCAATAAGAGTCTTCAGGTATGTTAAAAAAATGTTGTCAGCTAGTAGCAAGTGGTGATTCCTCTAAAACTGTGCATGTTTTCAGAGACATAATTGGATTGATTGTAACAATAAGTGAATCATTTAGAAAAGTTTATTAAAACGGTACTCAAGATTGCTTCATTCAATTTCCATTTTAGTCCCTGTATCCATTCAAGTCTCCTAAGCACTGAGCCTGGCTGCTTTAGTATGTGGACTGCGGCTTTCTAGAGGCTTTCTGTATCTAATTTTACAGTAGCATATCTCTTGACTATTAGCATATTAAAGGCAATAAACTTCTAGTTTAGAAATCTGATGCTAATTGGCTCTGGAATATTTTATTTAAAAAACATTTTCCAAATGGGGTGGTGAATTGTTCAGTTTCTTTATTTAGAATTAAAGAAAACATTAATTCTGCCAAGAAAAGTTTGTGTAGTGGGGAAGAAACATTAGAGTCTTAGCATTTACCTGTCAATCTTATATTTTTATGTTCTTTGTCTAGAATCAAGCCAAGTTAATTGACTTCTGTTCTTTTCTCTTGGCCTCTAATTTTTCTGAACATAGAGACTCAAATTGAAACAAAGATAAAATTCCAGGGGAAGCTGGCATTGATCAAGTCTTGGATTAAATTAAATTAAGTGCTTTTTATTGAACCCAGCAGTATTAGTTATTAAAACCAGAAGGCTTTAACTCTTACTAGTGTAAAAAAAGAAAACAATGACTCATACTGCAGCACAGATTTTATTGGGAAATTAAAGAACTCATTTTCTCTTATTCCATTAAAACTTTTGCAGATGAATGCATGTAAACAAGATCAGGAGATGGAAAGCAGTGAGGAGTCAGTCTTTTTGGGATTTAGTGCTTCTTAGATTCTAGCTTTCCATTTAGGAATTTAGGTAGGGGATCTTTTATAGGAAGAAAACAGGAAGACGTACTAAGATTTTCTTTCTTTGGAGGACATAAGTTAATTGAGTTAAGTGAGTTGTCAAACTATAACATGGTTTGTTTCTGAAGTGTCTTGGAATTATGCATATAGAGAAAGAGGAGAGATCATCAGCATAGTTTAGAGTAAAAAGCTTTAACCAGGAAGTTGAATCTTGAATCCCAACTTTAGTACCACCACTTACAAGCTATTTGGCCTTTGATAAAACACTTAACCTCACTGCCTCTGCTTTCTCAGATCTAAAATAAGGGGCTTGACTAGAGATGGCCTCAGAAGGTTCTCGTCTATATCTGTTTTATTTTGTGCTTGTGGGAGACCATCATGCCCTATATTGAATGGGGACGTTAACCCAGACTACAGTAAGAAAACTGTAGCCCTTGGGCAAAATCCATCTTGCCATCTATTATTTCTTTCAAGAAAGAACTAGAGTCCAGACTGATATGAGCAAAAAGGCAGAATAGGACTTCCTTTGCTAACTGCATAACAGAAACAGAGTTCAAACAGCTGTCTATGCATGAAAATAGCTTCACAAGAACCAAGGAAACCAGGCAAGAGATTAAACACCTGATTATAGCACAGAAATAGAAAAGATGAGTTGAAGAGGGTAGAAGAGATAGTTTTATATTACTTACATCTTCTTACCCCCAACTGTAGACAACAAAACATAGAGAGAAGTACTCTACCCTTGGGGGAAGGAAAGAGGGAAATGAATACTAGACAATGCCTTAGAGCAAAACACCAGGCCTATTGCAGTAAAATTGCCAGGCATGTGTTCATGGTTTCAGACTCCAGACTAGTATACAGGTTGAGATTTTGGGCCCATCTTAGTGCAAAGTTCCTGCAGCCTCAGGCTCAGGCCTACACAACAGACCAGGTCTTTGGGTTGCCCTAGTCTCAGGCCGATCCCAGTAGCACTCATGTTTCAAATTGGCACTAGCACCAGGCCAATACTAGTGGTCTGGGTTTTAGGTCCTGTCATAGCTCTGAGTGAGTGCCCACAGACCCAAACTCTTTGTCCATATTTCAAGTCTTCCCAAGCATTAGGCCAGCCCCAGAAACCTTAAACATCCACCTGGCACTCCTGACCCAGCCTCCAAGCTGGTTTCTGTGGATACAGACTCCAGACAACTCATTGCCAGGCCAGCCCCTAGATCCCCAGGCTCCAGGCCCGCTCCAGTACCAGGTCAGTTCCTTTGGCTTCAGAATAATTCTAGCACTTATAGACACAAGTTATAGGCCTGTCCAAGGACAGACCAGTCCCTGTGATTCTCATTTTTCAGGCCAGTCCCTTGTGGTCTGATAGTTTAACAAATCTAGGGTTCAGGACTGCTATAGTGAACTTTGATCTAGGCCATTTCATACTGATCAAGCCTCCGGGATCACCCCTGAATACCTCAGATTCAAGCCATGGAACAAGGAACCAGGCCTTCCTATCTGATGATGCACTGAAGGACTTCAGCAGTAATCCTGTCCTCCATCCATGCCACACAGCCTGCCCAGAACAGGATGACTGGAAAAGGCATTTTCCCATGCAAAGCCAGTCTGAAATAAGTCCCGAGTTCTTCAAAAGCGTAGACATCAAATAGAAGGTAGTAAGAAACATAAAAAAGGAGATACAACATCACTGAAAGAATATAATAATCTTACAATAGCTAGCTCCCCACAAAATGATTGCAAACTTCCTGAAAAAGGATTCAAAATAATTGTTTAAAGGAAGTTTGGCAAACTTCAAGAAAATAGAAATGATTCAATAAAACTAGTAAAATAATAAATTACCAAGCAATCAATTTAACAGAGATTGAAATTATTAAACAGATATTTCACAGTTGAAAATATAATTAATAAAATTAAAATTTCGAGAGCAGCAGTAGCAAACATAATCAAGTAGAAGAAATTATGTTTGAATTTGAAGCAAAGGTATTTAAAAATATGTAGAAAAAATGGATGGAAAAAGAATGAAGAAAGCTTCTGAGATTCATGGGAAAGCATCAAAAGAAAGTCTACAGTTAGAGGAGTTTAACAAGATTGAGGTGAAAGAGGAAAAAGATTATTTAAAGAAATAGTAGCAGAAAATTTGAGGGTCAATATAAACATCTTGATATAGAAAGATGAAAGTATCCAATTGGATTAAATCCTAAGATGAGACCCAACATATTATAATCATACTCTTAAAAATTAATGATACATTCTAAAATCATATGAAATAGGAAAAAAAGCTGAAAGCTTTCCCTCTAAAATCTGGAACAAGACAAGGATGTACATTATCACTGCTCCTGTTCAACATAGTCATTGAAACATAAGGCAGAACAATGAAGCAAGAAAAAGAAATAAAAGGGCCTGAGGATTTAGCTCAGTGGTCAGAGCGCTTGCCTCATAAGCACAAGGCCCTGAGTTTGATCCCCAGCACCAAAAAAATAAAAATAAAAAAATAAAAGAGAGATATATATAGGAACTGCAGATGACATGATCCTTTATTTACAAGAACAAATATACTCCATCAAAAGGCTCTTTGAATTAATAGCCAAATTCAGTAGTGTAGCAGAATACAAACTAAACACACAGAAATCAATAGCATTCCTACACACTAATAATGAACTCATTGAAAAAGAAATTAGGCAAACAATACCATTCACCATAGCACCAAAAATTAAATACCTAGGAATTAACCTAACTAAGGAAGTAAAAGACCTCTACAATGAAAATTACATCACTCTGAAAAGGGAAATCAAGGAGGACATCAGAAAGATAGCACCTTTTCCTGGATAGAAAGAACAAATATAATCAAAATGGGTATACTTCCAAAACTGATATGCAGATGTACTGTAATCCCAATCAAAATACCAATGGCATTTCTCACAGATCTAGAGAAAACAATCCTAAAATTCGTATGGAACCAGTAGAGACTCAGAATAATTAAGCAATCCTGAGTAACAAAAGCAAAGCAGATACAACAATCCCAGACTTTAAGTAGTATAATAAAGCTATGGTGATTAAAACAGCATGGTTGTGACACAAAAACAAGCACATGGATCAGTGGAATAGAATAAAAGCGGCAGAAACCCTAAGCAATTACAGTTATTTCATCTTTGGCAAAGAGGTCAAAAACATACACTGTGGGGAAGAGAGCCTCTTTAATAAATGGTGCTGGGAAAATGAGATATCAACATGCAGAAAACTGAGTCTAGACCCATATATCTCACCATGTGTTAACTAAAGTCAAAATGGATCAAAGATCTAAATGTTAAAACAGAAACAACTATTTTATTGTCTTCTGGACAATAAAATAGATATAACTCTTGAAGATGTAGATGTAGGCAAGGACTTTTTGACTAGAACCCCAGTGGCACAAGAAATAATACCAAGAGTCAACAAATGGGATCATATCAAATTAAAAAGCTTTTGCACAGCAAAGGAATTGACCAAGAAAGTGAAGAGACAACCTACATAATGGGAAAATAATTTGGTAGCTATTCCTCGAATAGAGAACTAACATCTACAATATATAAAGAACTCCAAAAAATTAGACTCCCCCAAACAAAAGATCCAATCAAAAAATGGACAATCAGAGTGAATAGACACTTCTCAGAAAAAGAAATACAGATAGCCAATACATACATGAAAAAATGTTCAACATCACTGGCCATTAGAGAAATGCAAATTAAAACTACTTTGAGATAACATCTTACCCTAGAAAGAATGGCTGTCATCAAAAAAATCTAATAAGAACAAATGCTGGCAAGGAAGTGAGGAAAAAGGAATTCTACACTGTTGTTGGTACTACAAACTAGCACAAGGACTATGGAATCTGTGTGGAGTTTCCCCAAAAACTAAAAATAGAAATTCCATTTGACCCAATTATCTCTCTTCTATGTATCTTCCCAAAAGACCTAAAGTTATAATATTACATTGATTCATGCATGCCCATGTTTATATCCCCACCAGTAATAATGGCTAGATCTTGGAAATAGCACGTATGTGCACTAGATGAATGGATAAAGAAAGTGTAGTATTTACATATAGTAGACTACTACTCTATCTGACATAAAGATAAATTTGAGATATTCATAGGTAAATGAATGCACTGTGAGAACATAATGTTAAGTGAAATTAGTCACATGCATAATCTTAAATATTGCATTGTTTCTCCTATATGAAATATTCAATTTATATACATACAATTCAGGAGCAAGATGCAAGATAGATAAATAGGAAATGGGGAGAGATTTAAATGGTTTTCCAAATTACCTATTCGGTTATTTCAAAAATATTTTAATATATATTCTTATTTGTTTCATTTATACTACTAGTTTCTCTTAGTTCATTGAAAAGAAAATTTTGTGCTAATATCTGTTTATATCTTTTTGTTAATGTTTTGTACTCTGAGTAACTACTTTGCAAATAATGACACAGAGTGTATTGACTATTGTTCTCTTACTATTTTGTTATGAAATCTTGTTTTATATTTTCATAAAAGAAAAAATTAAGATACAGAAAGATTCAAAGTAGCAAGAAGAAAGAAGTTGTTCGCATGTAAGGGAATTCCTATAAGGAACTGCAGACTGCTCAGAAAAAAATCTTTATATGCCAATAGAGAGTGAGATGATACATTTGGATTACTGTATTAAAAAAATATGAAGCAAGAATACCATACTTGGCAAAGCTGTCCTTTGGAAATGAAGGAGTGATAGTTTTCCAGAGAAGCAAAAGCTAAGAGAGTTCATCACCACCAGACCTATTTTAAAAGAAATGCTTAACACAAGTTCTATAAACTGAAAAAAGCACACCGATCTGTGGCACAAAAATATACAAAAGTATAAAATTACTTATACATGCAAGTGCAGAGTTAAATTCTGAACCTACTACTCTAAAAGTGGTATCATTTATATCTTTAACATGAAATTTAGATGAAATTGTTAAGGATGATAATAGCTACAGTAATTTTAAAGTGATCCAGGTAAAGTGATATAAAATATAAAAAAATCATGATATCAAAAAAAAGAGAGATAGTATTCAAAAGAGAGAACTAGATAGGGAAAAGGGGGATAAATAAGAAGGTTAAAAGAAAAGTAAGATGAAAGGGGAAAAAATGGTAAAGTGTAGCTACACTTGTTGCAAATAGGGAAGGGTGGGTGAATGGAAGGGAGGGGAGGGGAAGGGAGGGAAGGGGGGGAATACCAAGATGTATTATGTACAGGTACAAAATAACCATGTTGATTATGATCATTATGTATACAATGTACCAATACATATTCTTGGTAAAAATAAAATTAAAAAAAAAGAAATATTAAATGGGCAGTGAAAGGACTGAGTGTATTTAAGTAGCCAAAATTAAATTATCAGTTCAACCTAATTTGTTATAAGTATGATGTGTTTTATGTAAGCCTCATGATAATCACAAAGTAAAACCCACAGTAGATACTCAAAAGATGAAAAGTCAGAAATTAAAATATACTACTAGATAAAATAACTTAATCATAAAGATAATAAGAAAGGAAAGGAATAAAGGATCTCCAAAAAATTCAGAAAAAAAAAACACCAAGTGGCAGTTGTAATTCCTTACCTATCAATAACTGTCTCGAATGTAAGGGGATTAAATTGTCCATGACAGAGTGGCTGAATGGATTTATAGGGGGGGAAAAAAAAGAAGTATATGCTGTATACAGGAGATTCACTTCAATTCAATTCCCTTCAATTTCAAAAACATATATAGACTGGAAATTAAGGGATGGAAAAGATATTGTATATAAATAGAAACTAAAAGAGAGCAGAGGTAGCCATACTCATATCAAATAAAATCAACTTTAAGTAAAAAACTGTAAAGAGAGACAGAGTGGTATAGTGTTAAAGGGATCAATTCATCAAGAAGATATAATTATAAACATATATTCAGCCAAAATTGGAGGACCTAAATATATAAAACAATTATTAAAGAATCTGAAGGGAGAGACACCCTGCAATACAACAAGCATAGGAAACTTCAGTATTCCACTTATACCAATGGACAGAATATCAAGACAGAAAAGCAATAAGAAAGCATTGGACTTGAATAACACCAAAGACCAAATCGACCCAACAGACATGTATACAACATTCAGTCCAATAATAGAAGAAAACATATTCTTCTCCCATATGCACGAAACATTCTCTGTTATGTTAGACTACAATCCAAGTCTTACCCAAAGATTAACTAAAAAGATTGAAATCATTGCAAGTGTATTTTGCAGCCACAATGGTATGAAACTAGAAATCAACAATAAGCAGATTTTTGTGAATTTCAAGAAATTTACAAATACACAGAAATTATATAGCACTGTTTCTGAACAACAAATGGGTCAAAGAAAAAATCTTAAAAATTAATATCTTGAATCTATGAAAGTAGACACACATAACACAAATTTATAGGATTAAACAAAAGTAATTCTACAAGAAAAATTTATAGCAATAAATGCCTATGTCATAAAGAAGAAAGATCTCAGTGTGATAATCTAAGGAAATAGGTAAGAAAAAATAAGCTCAAAATTAGTAGAAAGAAGAAAATAATAGGCTAGAGCAATAGTAGATACAATAGAGGATAGAAAAACAGTAAAAATACCAACCAAACATGAGTTGAAAACATAAACAAAATAGACAGACCTATAACTAAACTAAGAAAAAAGAGAAGATTTGAGTAAAATCACAAATGAAAGAAGAGACATTTTAACTGATATCACAGAAATACTAAGGATTCTAAGTATTACTTAGAATATTAATACTACTTTGGGCAATTATATACCAAAAAATTGCATAACCTAGAAGAAATGGGTAGATTCTTAGACATGAACAACAAACCAAGACTGAATCATGAAGAAATAGAAATTCTAAACAACTAATAAGGAAATTGAATTCCATTATAGACCGTAGAGCTAGTATAAAAGCAGACATTAGAGCAGACTAGATTAGACTAGAATAGAATGAGAGTCCAGGAATAAATAATGCATTTGCAAAAAAAAATAATCCATTTGCGATAAATTATTTTTGACAAAGGTGTCCAAAACAAACCACGAAAAATAGCTTTTTCAGTAAGTGGTGTTGAGGAAACTAGATATCCACATCTGAAGAATGAAATTAGACTCTTTTCTAACAACATACAAAAATCAACTCAGAGTGTGTTAACGACAGTTTTATCAAGTAGGAATTAAAGATTAAAAATGAGAAAAAGGATCTGAATTGACATTTCTTCTTTATAGGTACATATTAGTAATACAGAATAAGGAAGTTAATATTGGTATATTGGTACATGCATATAACATATACTGATTATTTTAATACCTCTAATCCTCTCTCCTTTCCCCCTTCAATCCTTTTCTTCATCTCTAAAACTTTATTTTCTAATAGTTCTTTTCTTTCTTCCTTCTTTTCTTTTTTTCTTCCTTTCTTTCTTTCTTTCTTTCTTTCTTTCTTTCTTTCTTTCTTTCTTTCTTATCGCTCGTATAAAAGCAAGCACACAATATTTAACTACGACTGGCTTATTTTGCTGAATGTGATTGTTTCCAGTTCTATCCATTTTCCTGCAAATGACATGATTTTGTTCTTTATTGGTGAACAATATTCCACTGTGTATATATACCACATATTCTTTATCTATCTATCGATGGGCATATGCTGTTTCTGTGGCTTAGCTATGGTGAATTACACTGTTATAAACATGAGTGCGCAAGTATAGTACACTGCTTTTAATTCTTCTGTGAATATACCGAGGACTAGTATACTTGGATAAATGGTATTTTCGTGTTTAGCTTTTGATGAATCTCCATATTGATTTCCATAGTAGTTGTACCTGTTGACATTCCCATCAATAGTGTAGGAGCACCACCCCCCTTGCCCGCTTTCATTGTTTGTTGTATTCTTGATGATAGCCATTCTGCTGGAGTGAGATGGGATCTTACTGTAGTTTTGATTTGCATTTCCCTAATGGCTAAAGATGTTGAACCTTTTTATACCCTTCTTTGCAATCTTTTGAAAATTCTCTGTTCAATTCATTTTCATATGTATTGATTGGGCTTTTTGGTGTTATTTCTTGTGAGTTCTTTATATATTCTGAATATTAATCGTCTAACGAAGAGTAGTTGGCAAAGATTTTCTCTCATTGTGTGGTCATCTTTTCACCCTGATGATTGTTTCTTTTGCTGTGCAGAAACTTTTTAATTTGATGCATTCCCATTTGTTTGTTCTTGATATAGGATCATATTCAGAAAATCTTTGCCTGTGTCCGTGGCTTCAAATATTTTGCCTGTTTTCTTCTAGTAGTTTCAACATTTCCAGTCTTCTATCTAGGTCTTTTATTCATTTTGATTTTATTGTAGTACCAGGTGAATGAGAGGAATCTAGTTTGAATCTTCTACATGCGGATATAGAGTTTCCCCAGCACCATTTGATAAAGAGTCTGTGAAGAGACATTTCTTAAAAGAAGACACATAAATGTCTAACAGGTATACAAAAAGGTGCTTAGCATTAATAATCATCGAAGAAATGCAAATTAAAATCACAATGAGGTTTCACCACATCACTGTTAGGATGTACATTATTAAAAAGGTGAACAGTAACACATGTTGGCAAAGATATAGAGACAAGGACATTTTTGCACAGTGTTGGTGAGAATATAAATTAGTGCAGTATAGCCATTATGAAAAACAGTATAGAGACTCCTTAAAAATTAAAAGCATAATTACTGTATAATTTTTTTATAATTTTGTATAATTTTTTTATTGGATCTGTATACCAAAAAATGAAACCAGTGTGTCAAATATATATATCTTACTCTCACACTCAATGAAGACATAGAATCCACCTATGTGTTCACCACTGGATGAATGGATAAGGAAAATGTGGTATATATACACAATGGAATACTATTTGGCCTTAAAAAATGAAAGAAATCCTGTCATTTGCAACCACATGGATGAATTGGAGGATATTATATTAAGTGAAATAAACCAGACACAGAAAGACAAAACCACATGATCTCATACATGTGGAATCTAAAAAGAGTCGAACTCATATAAATACAGTAGAATGGTGGTTATCAGGGGTTCAAAGTAGTGGGAAGGTGTTGGTCAAAAGTTATAAAATTTCAGTTAGATAGGAAGAATGAGCTCTAAAGTACAACATGGTTATGGTAGTTAATAGTATTATATTTTGAAAATCAGTAAGAAAGTAGATACTAAGTTTTCTCATCACATAAATATAAGAATGTGTGGTAATGCATGTTAATTTGATCAGTTGAGCCATTCTACAATGTCTACATATTTCAAAATATGTTGCACTTGATAAATGTATATAATTTTTATTTTTCAATTAAACAAATACTTTCTGATCCCCAAATGTAACTAAGAAATGTACTTAAATTATGTTGGTCTTTGCATATGTTCTTTTTCTCGTCAGGATTTTGTCTAGCAGGACAAATTATTACCTTTAGTCATCATGCACCTCAGGTTTTTTTTGTTTCTGTTTTGGTTTTGGTTTGGGGATCGAACTCAGGGCCTTGCACTTGCTAGGCAAGCACTCTGACCACTGAGCTAAATCCCCAGCCCTCAGGTTCTTCTTGACTGTGACAATTTCTCAGACTCCTGTTGCTTTTGATGACCTTGGCAATTTTGAGTGTTGATCAGGTATTGTATAGAAAGTCTCTCTATTAATATCATTCTCATATTTTTCTGAAATAGCAAACTAGGGTTTATAAATTTCAGAATTATAATCACATATGAAGACTATAAGCTGTCAACATGATTTATCACTGTTGATGTTGACCTTGATCACCTCACTGAGATATTGTTTGTCAGTTCTTCATGGTAAATTTATTCTCCATTGTCCCTGCATTGTTCATACTGTACTTTTGGGGAGTAAGTTACTATGCACACTCTGCACATAAGAAGTGAAAAGTTATGCTCTGTCTTAGTCACTTTCTTCATTGCTGGGACAAAATACCTGACACTCCTGCAAATTTAAGAAGTTTATTTTGGCTCAGTTTGTAGAGGTTTCAATCCATAACCCATTGGCTCCAAGGCTGGACAGCATGGCACTGCAGCATGACAGAGGAATACCTGCTTATGTCATGGCAGCCCAGAAGCAGAGAGAGAGAAGGGAGATAGGGAAGGAGACACACCCAGGCAATGCCCCAGTGAGACCACTCCTTCAACCAAGCTTCACCTCCCAACATCGTATTTAGCTATAAATTAATCAGTGGGCTAATCCACAGATGAGTATTATGCCCCCAAGATGTAATCACCTTCTAAAAGCCCCACTTATGAGCTCATGAGGCTCTTGGGGGACATCTAGATATAAACCATAATATGCTTCATCTCCTTGAAGATGGGTTATCTACATGGTTATTTGTATTCTTTTGAATGAGAAATTTTCCTTTTCTCCCTATTCAATCACTTAAGGTCAGTATAGGTTTTGTGATATTTCTTTTATATTTTGAATTTTAAATAATATTATAATGTATTTCATTGTTCAAACTGTGTCAGTTTTCACTGTGTGGAGCTCTTTCAGTTGGCTCCCCTGTCTCTTTGATATACCTCATCATTATGCATTTTTATTGTTGAATAATTGCTTTTACCATCTATGCTTGTAAATAAAGTTTGGTGAAATACAGTTATGTTCATTCTTTTACACATTCTTTATGGCTGCTTTTGTACTACAATGACAGATTTTAGTACTGCAACAACCACCATGTGGTCTGTAAAGTTAAAATATTTACTGTCTGACACTTTACAGAAAAAGTTTGCTGACTTTTGATCTAGGTGTTCTGTGTGTTTTTCAGTAAGATAGTAGCTATAATTTGATGGAGTACAATAACTCTCTAGATTTTCAGATTTAAATTATACAAAAATTTTTACTCAGACCTTGATCCTGATACTAAAATATAATCATCGGTCCCAGCAACAAGACTTTACTAAACACTCGCTCGTAGTTTTGGATGGCTGTGTTCCTTTAGCTAAGATTATTTTCTTGCTTGAGTATTTGACTAGTTGCAAAGTACCTTTTCTGTCAGCAGTTTTTTCATTGAAAGGAAAAATTTAAAAATGAGTTCTGTTATATCTTTATTTCTTTTATTGATTAGGACTAAAAAAATCATAACCTAATTTGTTTTAATCCCTGTGTGTTTGAGAAATTTTTTGTTAATAGTACTATGTTGTCCCGTAGAAGTAGGTAGATAATTTAATGTGAAGACTATTGACTAGAGTTCTATACAAGTCCATCAAGCTTATTTCATTGGTAAATTTCATCAAATTAGAACCAAATTTTCCAGTAGTGAAATGTAAGTCTATTAATCTACTTCTCTTAAGTGTTCTCTAAACCACATGCTATAATATGTAGTGACAGGAAAATAAATCATCAGGCTCCATACTGGTTCAGTGTGTCTAAACGTTTGGGATTAGACATAAATATTTTACTGTGGTTTCCACACTTCAAGATTATTATCTCATCAAGTTAGTAAAATTGCCAATAGAGAGTGATGAGAGAAATGGTGAGATTTATTTCAAATAATAAATATATTAAAGTCCAATGAAGCAACATTTACTTGTATGATTTCTACTTATAATTGACTCACAATAACATAAGAGTGGTGCGGACAAAACAAATATTCATATACTTTCTCTGGTGTATTGAGACTGATCTATTAGTGGTGCTACATAATAGAAAAAATTATGATACAAATTAAAAATAAAAATTTAAATAATTGCCTGAAAAAATTAAAGTTTCTGGTACATTAAGCTTAGCACATAGTATAAAGTGCTATTTATGTATTCTTGTACTGCCAATATTTTCAATTACATAGTCTGTTCCAAAGTCTCTTCTTCCAATCCATAGTCTCATTAACTCTATGAATATGTCCTTTATCCCCGTTACTTGCATGAACCTTAATGCTCCTGATTACTGAATCCAATTGTCTTTCCCCAGTCATAGTTTTATTGATTTTTGTGCAATGTTTGGTACTGTTTTCACACCTCGGATTGTTTTATTTTTCATTTATATCTAAATCTTAGCCATTAGATCTTGTCCTCTATGCAGTTTTCCTTATTGATCACTTGTCTTCTTTGGTTCCATCTCTATGCAGATAATGACAAATCTAAATTTCTACCCTGAACCCTCTACATTAAACATTTTCATGAGGTATCTTGAATCATCTCAAATTCATTATGTCTTAATTTTAGTGTATTTTGCTTTCTGAAATTTGGTTCCTGTCTCTTAAATTTCCTATTTCCATTGATGATCCTAATATCAGAGTTGTCTGGGGTCTGACATTAAGAGGGAAATTTGATACATTTTTCTCATGTTTTCTACAACCAGTAAGTTAATAAGCTCAAAGGATTTTCTTCCATTGCTTTTTTCTGCTTTGCCTTTTTGTAAATATGTATTGAATAGCATTCACCGTGTGCCAGGGACTATTTTTATTTTTATCTTTTTCATTCTGTCATAGTTTACCATTCTTTCTGCACTGCTGTAGCAACTACTTCAGACTGGTTTCTCTGCTTTATTCTTTTCTATTAATCCAGTATTCCATGCTAGATGACATTTCTTAAAAATGAATTCCATAGTGTCTAAAGAAGCATAGAGGCTCCTCACTCTTAAAAGTTGAAACTTCTAAGCTTAATTGTGGCATCATTTCATGATTTAACCCAGGGCTGTCTTCGGAGAGTTAGCACCCTTTTCTTTCTTAGATAATTCTCTTTTGCCCCCTGAATTTACCTTTAATTTTGGCTTTCCTGCTTGAAAATTGTGATAGAATCTACATTGATTACCTAAAATGCTTCCCCCATTCCATTCCACTGTGCACCCTTCAAATCCCACCTCACATCTAACTTCCATTGAAATTACTTCAGTACAAAGTGGTATAGTATCTGACACCTGGTGATAATTGCCCACAAATGTTTGTTGCATTCGAGTCTCTAAAGCCAAATTGTTTGCACAACTCATTTTCTTCCACTATATATTCACTGCCTACTGTGGTAAATGATTTCTTCATCATCCCATGCTCCCTTCCTCAGCAATCCATACTACCAAGATGAGTACTTTGGGTATGACATGTGGCCATTGACTGATTTATTTTTTCATGGGATGGCACAGGGTTTAAGTGTAACTGATTCTCTCCTTTTCTTTCAACCTTAGTTATCCTCAGATACCTTTCCCTTGCTACATACACACTCATAATGTTCCTATTGAAGCACTAAAAGATGAATTCTGGTATTCATTGGAATTGTTTCTCTTATGTGCCTCGTTCTTTGGGCAGAAATAAAGAAGAACAAGAATTTGTTTTTTGATAATAATGACTAAGTTTATAAGACTAGAGTCTTTTTAGTATGCTCTGGTTTCTCAGAGTTGTCATTACAGCCTTATATGCCTTGTGAAAAGGTAGAATATAGCTCTTTTGCATGGGTGTGCCTCTTACTGTGGTACAGAACTCTGAGTTACTGGGTTATCCTTACCTGGCCTTTCATATAGTGAGCATGATTTTCAAAGAAAAGGAATTGAAATTCAAGGCACAGATTCTTACACAATCATGAGAGTGATGGGAGAATTACTGGAAGGCTGAAAGATCCTGTTCAGTTGTTTTGTTTGGAAAAAAAAAAAGTTTTGAAGTTTAACATCCAGACAGTTTGGACCTAAATGAAGGAAGATCTACATTTCCAAAGAGCTGAAGCCAAGGTGTGGTGATTATTTACAAGCATGTTCATGCCTTCTTACAAAAATCTTTCATCAGGTTTGGGGATTTAGCTCAGTGGTAGAATGATGGCCTCACAAGCACAAGGCCCTGAGTTCGATCTCCAGCACCGTCCGCCCCCGCTGGCCAAAAAAAAAAAAAAAAGCTTTCATAGGCAGATAATACTAGCCAAAATCATGTGAAGAATCTGTGATCTTCTTTCATCCCTTTAACACACAGAATTCTCTTTTAGGCCTAACAAAAATTGGCTGAACTTTCAACAGGACAATAATTTAAGCCATTATAGGAAAACAAAACCACTCAAAGTTTTCTCCTTTAATTTGACAAAGCAAAAGTTTTGGAAAAGTACCTAAAGGGAAAGTGTTTGGATGACATTGTGTTTATAGTCCCTTACCCAAAATCACAGCTTTCTCTGTCCTATTTTCCTGTTGTGAAATATACCCAAGTAAGTGTTGGATTGACTTTCTGACATCAGAATAAAGATCATGACAAATTTCAACACAGTTAAGCTTGTGCATGTTATAGGAATGATTTGGGCACAGCTAGTGGGAGATTTTCCTATTGTATTGGAAATAAACTACCACCCCCAATGGAAGGAAAAGGTCACTGTGCTATGAGACATGCCTTCTGTGAGACAAGGCTCAGACCACTAATGACACTTGTGCTTTTCATTATGACAGATGTGTTAACCACACCGTGTTGGCCATGCTCCAGCCCTAGCCATTGCAGCCTTCTGTTTCTGCAACCCTCCTCATCTTCACCTCAGTTGGCTGAAGGTTTCTTCACTTCCTGTCCTAAACTTTTGTGAGGTGTCATGACTGTTAAACAGCTGCCATGTTGCAGGCCAGATGTGGCTGTACTTTAGTGTGCCTGAAATGTTCCTCCTATAAAATATTAGATAGTTTAAAAGTCTGTTTTGAAGGTTTGTAAAACATTTAAGATTCCTTCAGATAAGAGAGCTATTGGTATATTCTTAAATTGTGCATGAAAAAGTTGCCAAAGTATAATGTACAAATGGTGGAAATACTGTAGTCCCTTTGGTTCTCCTGTTTATAAATATATGTTGCTAGGTACTCTGAGCGGGACGAGTGAATATAATGCAATTAGACTTTCAAAATCTGTAACAAGGCTTCTAATCAAAGGCCTTAAAATTGTAGTCATTGCGCTGAGTTTAGAAAAAGAAGAGTCTGCTTTGACTGAAATAGGGATATTATTTAGAACAGGAAACAAAAGGAAAGGATAAGTGGATACTTATGAAACTGTTTTATTAAGGTATAATTTACATATAGGTGAAATACAAAGATTATAAGTAGTTTGATTAGGTTTCACAAATACATTCCCTTGTGTCACCTCCACATTATTACAACCCAGTATATTACCCTCACCGTCAAACAGTTCCTTTATGCTTCTCCCCAGCCAATGCTCACCCAGTCCCACTCCCAAGCAACTGCTGATCTGATATCTATCATCATAAATTAAATTTGACCATTCCAGAATGTCATATAAATAGAGTCATGTAGCATGTACTTTTTTTCTGTCAGGCTGCATTCACTTAGCATAATGTTTTTGAGATGCATGTATGTTGTTTATGTAAATAATTCATTCTTTTTTGTTGCTGAGCAACATTTCATTATTTGAATATATTGCACTTTATTACCCCTGTTGATGAACATCTGAACTATTTATGGTCATTGCTATGATGAATAAAGCATGCATGAACATTTGTATGGCTCTTTTAGACATAGGTTTCAACCAACTTGTGTGAAGTGATATTCTCTTGGCTTCTGTAAAATGTCCCGACTGACGACCACAGTAGGTAGAATGATCAGTCAGCCAGATATTCTTGCGTAAGTCCACATACTTCTGCTTCTTCAAGTGGTGCAGCATACCAGCCAAGGCTCACTTATTTATTCTCCAACATTCTGTGCCAGTGTATTGATTACTGGACTTACAGAATTAATTAATAGTATATAAACCAGTAAAAAAAAAATCTAGCAATAGAATTGTTGAGTTCTGGGGTAGCCCGAGAGTTTTTTTTTCTTTTTTCTTTTTCATTACTAGGAAGTAAACCCAAGGACTCCACACTGAACTATATCTCCATCTCACCCCCCCATTTTAATATTTTATTTTGATTTTTTAAATGTTTATTAGCATATGTTTGTTGAACATAATGATTACCTTCATTATGGGGAGTAGATATATGTATATAAGACAGACATATTAATTCTTTTTATTTCTCCTTCCCCCCTTCTCCCTCCCCTTCCTTCTATCTTTAGGTCTCCTTCCCATTTGCAACATATCTCTCTATTTTGTATTATCTATCTTTTATTTTTCTCTCTAAATTATGTATACTTGACGTTCTCATATAGAAGAAGACATATGTTATTTATGCTTGTTTATTTATTTCATTGAATATTAAGGTCTCAAGGTGCATCCATTTTCCTATGATTGGCTCAAATATATAATTCATTATGGGGAGTAGTAGTCCATTATGTATAAATACCACATTTTCTTTCTTTATTTGTGTGTTTATGGATATATAGATTGCTTCCAAGATTTCGTTATTATGAGTTGTGCTGCTATAGATATGGATATACATTATAACGTGACATCTTTAACTCTTTGAGGAAGATACCTAGAAGGGGAATACCTAGGTTGAATGGAATTTCTGTTTGGAGTTTTTTCAGGAATCTCCACACTGATTTCCATAATTGCTGTACTAGTTGTTTACATAGTATAGATATTAGTCCTCTATCCAAAGAATAGCTGGTAAAATTTTTTTTCCCATTCTGGTTTTTGTCTCTTCACTCTATTTGTAGTTTGCCTCTTCGTTCTATTTGTTTTGCAGAAGGACAAATCAGCATTTGTTGATGTTTGATGTTATTTCTTATGCAATTGGGGTTCTGTTCAAAGAGTCTTTACCTATGCCTATATCTGCAAGAGTTTTGCCTATTTCATCTTCCAGGAGATTCGTTTTTCTGTTTTAACATTTAGGTCTTTAATCAATTTTTATTTTACTTCAGTTTCTGCATCCTCTATTCTGTTCCATTGATCTGCTTGTCTGTTCTTGTGCCAGTACCATGCTGTTTTTACACTGTTCCTTCATAATATAACTTGAAGTCTGAGATTGTGATTCCTTCTGCTTTACTCTTGTTGCCCAGGATTGTTTCTTTTAGTTCCATATAAATTTTATGATGGTTTATTCCAGTTCTGCAAAGAATGCAGTTGGGATTTTGATTGAAATGTCCATTGAATCTATATATTGGTTTTGGTAGTAGGGCCATTTTGACAATATTTGTTCTGCCAATCCAGGAATATCCAGGGGGTATCTTTCTGATGTCTTCTTGGATCTCCTTTTTCAGCGTGCCATAGTTTTTGTTATAGAGGTCTTTCACTTCCTTGATTAGGTTAATCCCTAAATATTTAAGTTTTCTTGAACCTAGTGGGAGTGGTACTGTTTTTCTAATTTCTTTCTTGGCACATTCATTATCGATGTACAGGCTCGCTATTGATTTTCGTGTGTGTTCATTTTGTATGTTGCTACGCTGCTGAATTTAGTTATAATTCTAGGAAACTTGCAGTGGAATTTTTGGAGTTTCCTATGTAAAGGATTATGTTATGTGCAAATGGAAATAGTTTAACTTTTCTTTCCTATTATGTATCTCTTTAAATTCTTTCTGTTGTCCAATTGCTTCAGCTAATATTTTGAGTACTGTGTTGAACAGGAATTGTGATATGGAACATCTTTGTTTTATTCCTGATTTTAGAAGAAAAGCTTTCAGGTTTTCTTCATTTAGTATCATGATTTGAGTAAATGGCCTTTTTCAAATTTAGATAGGGTCTTTCTATACCTATTTTCTTCAGGGTTTTTAAAAAATCATAAACGGAGCATAAACACATGTTGGATTTTGTCAAAGACTTTTTCTGTCTATAGAGATGATCCTGCGATTTTTGTCTTTACTTCTGTTTATGTGATGTATTACATTTATTGATTTTCATATTTTGAACCATTTTGGGATTAATCTAACTTTGTCATGATCTAGGATCTTTTTAAATTATGTTTTACATTCTATTTGCCAGTATCTTGAGTATTTTTGAATCTGTGCTTATTAAAGAGATTGGCCTGTAGCTTTCTTTTTTCTTTTTTTTTAAATTTTATTTTAATGGTACATTTTAGATGTACATATTGATAACATTTATCATAGGGAATTTCTACCTGTACATGATATATCTTGTTGCTTCATTTTTTCCCATTCCCCTCCCCTCACTCCCTCCTCCCTCCCTATTTACAAAAGATTTGTTTCCATTTTTTCCTTCCATTTCTTATTTCTCTTGACCCTCTGTTCCTTTCCCCTCTTTTTTCTTTTTTCTTTCATATTTTCTGTGCTTATTAAAGAGATTGGCCTGTAGCTTTCTTGTTTCTTTTTTCTTTCATATGATCCTTTATGTTCAGTAGTGTTTGTTTTACGGAACGGTGTAGGCATTGATATTCAATGCATATACATTTACAATTGTTATCTATTCCTTTTTAATTGTTCCTTTAAATAATATGTAGTGATATTCTTTTTCTATTCTGAACAGTTTTGAAAAGACTTCGTTGCTAGTATGGTGTTCTCTTGAAGTCCACTTTGTCTGAAAATAGAGTAGCTACTCTTGCTTGACTTTGGAATATTGTTTTTTGTCATTTGATTCTTAGTCTGTGAATTTCTTTTTTGTTTAAATGCACCTCTTGTAGGGAGCACATCATTGTGTGTCATTTTTTTGATCCAATCTGTCAGTCTATGTCTTTTGCTTGGGTAGCTGACCATTTATGAAAGGTATTGACTTATTCCTGTCATTACATTATTTTTTCTGCTTCTGATTTCTTTATTTTTCCCTGTTGCTTAACTGTTCATCCTGCTTGGTGTATTCATTTTATTTGACTTTTTGGCATCATTGGCTTTATTCTGAGATATCCTTGAGAATTTTTTGGAATGCATGTTTTTTGGTCACGAAGGAAAACCTTTGTCGTGGAAAAATCTTTTTTCTCCATTAATTTTGAAAGACAGTTTGGCAGGGTCTTTTAGTTGGGGTTGAAAGTTATTTTAGTGGTTGAAACACTTCACTTTGAGCTTTCATGGCCTTTATGGTTTGTGTTGAGCATTGTGCTGTAAATCTACTGGATTTACCTTTATAAGTGATTTTTTGCTTTTCTCTAACAGCTTTTAGGATTTGGTCTTTTCATTAGACTACTGGGAGTCTCACTATTGTGTGTTGTGGAGAAGTTCTTATTTGGTCAGAGCAATTTGGGGTTCTATATGCTTTGCTTATATGTGTGTTGAATTATTTCCCCATTAGTGTACTTGGAAAGTTTTCTGCTAGTATTTCTGTGAACAGATTTTGTAGATCATTTGCTGCACCTTCTGATTTTTGTCTAACTCAATTAATCTTAGCTGAGTCTTCTTTGCATCATTTAGCAGCCATTACATCCATTTCTCATAATCTCTTGTTGTTGCCAAAGTATGTGGTCACTTGCATGAGTTCTATATTCTTGTTTTGATACTCTGTTCATGCTGATCTCTTCTGTCGCCCCTACCTTTTATAGAATTTTTATCTCTGGTATTTCTTTTTGGTACCTTTTCATGAACTCTAGTTGTTTGCTGAACTATTCCTTAACATTCTGAATCATTTTGATTAGCTCAGTTAGCTTTTTCTTTGTATCTTCTTTCAGCTTACTGGCCATTTTGTTTATGAAGACCGTTATCTGCTTAGTTATATCAACTGTGAGCTCACCAAGCACCTTACTGATCTGTTTTTGTTATTATTGTTTCTTCTCTTCATATAATTCATTGTTCAGTGTTTTATTTCCTACCTGTTGATGCCTCTTGGAGCAGCTTTTGGGGAGTTTAAGGTCTTTGAAGGCATTTTGTTGCCTTGTTTTCTCACTTCCTATCTCTCTCTCTCTCTCTCTCTCTCTCTTTTTCTCTCTCTGTTTCCCTATCCCTGTGTGTGTGTGTGTGTGTGTGTGTGTGTGTAAATACACTGAGGGTTGAGGATCAATTAGAGCAGAAAGGCTTTGTTGCTAGTATGGAGTTCTCCTTAGTCTCTGCTTTCCAGTGGTGTGATCTTGACTTTGTTTGTATTTTGGCATTTACCTCTTCAACCTACTCAGTTTAATAGGACTGCATCTGGTTGCTGTGTTGCGAGTAGAGAATCCTTACTGGTTATATCAACATCAACAGATTCAACCTTAAATCAATCATGGAGACTAAAACTTGTAGCACTTTCACTTTTCAATCACTGTCTCATACAGATTGTAGTATACTGCTAGTACTAACAGATAGACTGGAGTGTAGACTTCTGGGGAGGAAAAAGGAAGCAGTAAGTCAGTAGCAAGAGAAGGAGAGAATAGAAATATCAAGTTTTATAGGAGATCAGACTCTGTTGGAATTATTTTTGTAGCCGAAGTGAAAGGCTAGTGTAGAGGGGGTTTGAAAGAATATTTGAGGGAGAAGGGATGTAGAGGGAGGGATGGAAATGTAAGGTTAGAGTTATCTTTTGTTTGAATCATCTATGCCAAATTGTGGTGAAGGTTAACCTGACTTGCCCTTAAAAGGCACTATTTTTATTAAAGCATTCATTAGTTCTTATTCTCCTTTGCACTTACACAGACTATATAAATATTGATATATAGGTATAGATAGATACATGCTAGATCAAAGAGGAAAGGAAGAAAGGGAAGATAAAGGAACGAGGAAGAGAGAAGGAAAAAAGACAAAAGAAAAAATATGGAAGGAACAAAAAAATTTCAGTAAGTTGCAAAACACAAAATTCAAGCATCTTCATGGTCCTTTTATATTTCCATCTGAGTTCAATTGGAGGTCTCTGAGCTGGACTCCCTCCCACTATACATCATGATTCATTTAATTGCCTGCTTATGAGCAGGGAGACTTATTGATCTAGGTGGCCCTCTTTGCTTGTCTCCAAGTTGGAAGTTGTGCTCTGGGTGTGGCTAACTGTAGGCCTTTGTCTCTGTTCATTTGGTGAGGGTGGTGTGCAGTGTAATTGCCCCAGCACCCAGATCTACACCAAATTCTACTAGGACCTTCTCTATCCCCTCTCCTTTTCCTATATAGCAAATCTTGTTGCTACCTCTGAAATTTCCCTTTCTCAAGCTTTCCACCTAGCATGTGGTCCTGTGGCTATCTTTCATTGGTCACTCTGTCCAGAGAATCATTATCTAATCAGCGGACCTGAGGTGAGCAGCTTCCCTCTGCTCAGACCCTTCCACCATGCTGTTCTGTCTTGGAGCAGAACCAACCATGGACTCTAACCATGAGCAAAAATAACCCTCTCATCTTTTAAGTTGTGGGTGCTGAGTTCGTGTCCTAGTAATGAGAAAGTGACTAAGATAATGGTTGTTTTGCTCTGTGCTATAGTCTTAGACCCTTCACATTATGGACAGTCACTAAGTGAATGAGTAAATGAGATAGACATTTGAAAAATGAGTAGCCATACGATGAAGACTAGGAATAGTTAACTATAGAATAGCTAACTATAATTAACTATAGAGAAATGAGTAGACCAGATTTGAGAGAGGAAATTAGGGTGTGGCACAGCAGCTGGGGGCCACTGAGGATGACCCATCGATTGTAGAGACCTGTTAACCAGAGACACTGATGCAGAGCAGCAGCTCCTGAGGCCTGCAACTGATACCAATCAGGGAATGCCCCCTTCAATTCTTCTGGCATGGGAACTTCAGGGGAGGAAGCAAAGCCCTGCACCTGATACCAACCCTCTGGTATTAACTCGTGTGTTTTTCATAGGATAGATTAGAGAGGATGTCAGAAAGAGGATATAAATAATGGCGGCCATTAAGTTTGTGGCTTTCTCACCAGCCCACACCTCATTCGTAGGGTGTCTTCTTTTCTTTCTTTTTTTTTTTTTTTTTGTGTCTTCTTTGCTTGACTGGTCCACAATCACTCTGCAGAGCACTTCTTTTCAGAGCTGTTTTTCTTTTTGGGCACTTCTTTTGTGCTTCTTTTTTTCTTCATTTACTTTAAATAAATGTTAAACTTTCACTTTCATCAATTGTTCTGTCCAATTCATTGAATGGGGCAATAAAAGCCTGGAAAGCACTCCTGGTCACTACCACACCCTGTAACAGTATGATTGGGGGACGAGTTTGAATTAGAAAATTGTAAGACAGTACTTAGAAAATTATGTTGGTGTGTATTGGGAAAAGTTAAGACTGAACAAAGGTATTTGTGTCTATGTGTAGATAATGTGAAGTGATTGCAGAAAATGAAGTGTGTCTTTCCTGCCACTAAATTGGATAGAATCTTTAGGTATATCAAAGGGAAGCTAATAATCTCTCCAGCATCTTTATTGCTGGAACTCTAAAAAATAAGCTTCCTCTTTTGGAATACAGATTAAGAGATTTTAATTGATTTTTATTTTTCACCTATGAACATATTAGACATATTGTTCAAGCTACTGCCAAGATGCTGTATGTGCTTTCATTGCAAGGATCATTGTTTAGAATATTGTCTGGCATTCATCAACAACCAGTACATAGTCATTGCATAAGCACTATTGATTGGGTGGAAACAAGTCTCAAAGATCTTGAATGGTTTACTTTAAGCTTATCCAACAAAATATTTCCCAAACTCTAGTCTTCTGGCAAGTGTTCTCTAGTTTCTTAAGATCAAGTGATTCAAGTATTTAGCCACATAGTTGAGACTCAAAACTTGGGTTTCTTCTTGTTTTTAATGATTAACTATTTAAACACAACAGAATTTGTTGTATTAGAGCTAATTAACTACTCCTCCTATATGTGTATTAAAAGGGAAGGCAATAGAACTCTAGGCATAGTTTTCATGGTTTACTAGTTTTCTGTCCCTAGGTGATTGTTTATTGGGATTAAAATCTTTGGTAGAATGCACAGTGCCTTTACCATAATTAATTTTATCTGGAAGTTCTCTTGGTTGGTTACTGGCAATTTCTACATCAGAAGGACACATCACCTGTTTTTAAGTGCATGAAGGTTCTTTTCTAATGGTTCTTGTTTTCCTTTTTTCTTTCTTACCAACAAGATATAGGAAATTATTTCTTTTTGTTAAACATTTGGTGACTTTATTCTAAAAATTCAGTTAGGTATTCATTTGACTGCATAAGAATCTTGTAAGCATTAGAAAATCTATTCAGAGTTCATAGATAGAACTTTCTTCATACGGTATCCTCTTACCCCTAGATATTTTTGTTTTATTGTTGCTTTTTGATTAATTTAAATATATTCTAAACTGACAGATTTACATAATCATTTCTTCTTTCCCTGCTCCAGATTCTTCACAAGCAGAATCTCAGTGGGCGCATTCCATAGCAGTTGAAAGCAAGTTTTTGATGACACAGTTCAGATCAGTACATATTTTCTTTTTTTTTCTGACAGATGATCTTGTATCTTTTTTATGTAAATTTCTGATTAAAGCCAAGCCTTTCCAAGCCTTTTCCTTTTAAAATAGAATTTTAAAATGCATGTTGAACAGGATGAAACAAAACTTAATTTAAAAAAAGCTAAAAGAGTTTTTTTTAAAATGGTGCTAATTTGCAAGCAGTAATTTTTAGTAGGGAATTAGTGATCAGTGGATAGTTTGAGGTAAAGAGGTATGTAAGTGGGGTATTGCTATAATCTAGGATTCAGTTATTAATGTTAAAGAGGCTTTAGGAAAATAGGAAAGAATGTATAAATGCAAGGATAAGATAGACTTTTTAAAAAGAGCACAGAGGGACAAATAAAAATAGCTCTTGAAATAAGGTATTCAAAGGGATAATTAGTTTAAGGTATGTTGGGGAAGGCCATAAAGGTAGAAATAGCCAAGAGACAAGTGATAAATTGGACAAAAGTTAGAAAAGGTATCAGTATTTGAAAGAGTTTGTACCTTTCAGTAGTCTAATATCATTTTATTTAAAGACTGTTTAGAATCTATAGTAGAGAAAAAGAATAAACAAAAGAAATTAACATGTTTTGACCTGCCAATAACTCACATACTATGGTAATTTTTCATAAATGTTATTTCAGTGAGTCTTAAACTAACTCTGTCAGAGTATGAGCTCCACTTTCCAGATGAGGATGTTAAAGGTCTTGTTCCAGGTCTCATACTACCACATAGAGCCGGGGTTAAACAGTTTGTTTATAAAGCTCAAGCTCTCCCCATTTATACTGCACTCTCATACCTAGAAAGGGAGCATTTAATAGAAACGTTGGAGACAGAGGTGAACCAAGTTGAACACAAGGATTACCAAGTTTGAGACCAGCATGGGCAATTTATTGAGACACTGTCTCATAAAATAAGTTTTTAAAAAGGGCTAGGGATTGTAACTCAGTGGTAGAATACTTACCTAGCATGTGCAAGTCTTTAGTTTCAATCCCCAGTATCACAACAACAAAACAAAGATCAGATATAGAGCCAATGGAGAATATGAAAAATTTAAGTTATCTGAAAAGAAAATTGGGTGGTGTTAAAATATGATCGTTTGACCAGTAACATCTTATACAAAACTAGGCTATATAAGTATGGATTTATTCTATTTGTGGATTTTGTTTTTTCTTTTTTCCAGTTGTCTCCTGTTGGTATGATTTTTTCTCTCAATATTTATAGGTTCAGTATATTGGAAACTTGTCACCTAATGTAAATATATAATATTTCCATCTTTAGTTAGAGATTCCATGAGGCACAAGTACTAAAATTGTTGGAATTTGGAAAGTTCTAATTATAATATACCTTTGTATTTCACATTAGTAGCCAAACCACAGCAGGGATTAAGCCATAAAATGAAATCATAGCTATAAATTATGTGTTGTTTTAACTGTTTACTTAACATTAAAACATGAGCTATGCAATAATAGGTTTAAGCAAATGAAATTATGAGTATCCCACCATTTTAATAGTAATTGTTATAACATAATAAAAAATAAAAGTTTATTGCCATTATATTTTTATGATATGCTAAATGATTAACATGGTTATCGCGCTTAATTCTTACCACAAGAGAGATACCATTTCTTTTTATATTAATGTAATAAAATTAGATATTGATAAAGAAAATATAAAAAGCACTCTTCCTACTTCTATGAAAAATAAAAAAACTCGTAACAAAATAATTAGAGAATAACAATAGTTAATACACTGTGTGCCATAATCTTAAAAGAATGACCAGAATATCAGAGTGCAAGTCATAGACAAAAAAGACTTCCTTCTCATCTGAAAAAGGAAATGAAAAATAGCACAAAATTTTCTTTCCAGTGAACTAAATGAAACATATTAGCATATATGCTGAAATATTTTTGAAACAATGGAATATTTTTTAATTGAAGCTAATAAATATTAAGGGTTGCCCAGGGGTACTTCTTAGGTTGAAAGGTAGCAGAGTTCAGATATTTCTGACTCTAAATGTCCTGCCTTTCAGTATACAAGGTTGACTGTTTATGGAGAATACAAAAATGAGGATATTTGTAATAATTTCCTGTGTGTGGTATTCATCTCACATGGGTTGTGCTACTTTCATTTTACTTAAACCATGAAAAAATGGATATCTTTCTGTCTAGCTGAAGGTATCTTCCTAATTAACTTCAAGTTTTAGAATATACTTCTTTATGGTGCCTTTCCCTTTTTCTTTTTGCAGGCTTCTTCTTTGGACATTTCTGTTCTTGTGTTTTAGGTATCTTTTGGAGAATAGGATATTTGGAATAGTATACCAGTGAGAAAGGATTTCTTTTCTATTTCTTGTTTTTCAATGAGCTACTGTAGTATCTATGTTCCATAAAGTCATAGAAGCACTGAGTGGGTTGGGTTTCATTGAACTTCAGGTTTCATTTTATCAACTAGCTGATATATAACCTTATTTTTATATGTGTTTATGTTTAAAGAGAGCCTGTTTAATGTACAATGATGCAAATAATTTCATTAAAATGTATATTATTTCTTTATAATAAAATACTGAGAAGGGTCTATGTATTAGCTTTTTATTGTTGTGACAAAATATCTGAGAAAATCAAACTAAAGGGGGATTTATTTTGGCTGATGGTTTTGGAAGTTTCAGTTCATGGTCAACTGTCTCTATTGTTTTGGGCCTGAGGGAAAGCAGACAGCATATGGCAGAAGAGGCTGCTCAGTTCCTGGCTGCTCAGCCAGGAAGCAGGAAGCCTGAAGCAGGTAGCAGAGGGAAGGAAAGGGAAGAGGGGAAAAGGAAAATAGAGAGAACAAGATATACCCCTCCAAGGGCACAACCACAGTGACTTACTTCCTCAAGCTAGGTCTCACCTCCTTCTAGTCAATTTGTCTCCCACGTGTCTCTCATAAGTACACTTGTTATTGGATTGAAAGTTTATTTATATAATCCAGGTGTATCAGTCAGTGCTCACTAGAGAAACCAATTTTATATATATAAATATATCAGGATTTACAATGTAGGCTTACAATGACCACCTGCTGAGTCAGGTGTGTGGGAGAGTGTACAAGGGCTGTCTGTGCACTGAAATTCAAAGGATTCAGTCAAAGGTCAAAGGCCTGGAGCACACTGTAGTGTCCCTCGTGAGTCTATATCAGGAGGCCAATGGGTCTGCACTAGAAGGCTGAAGAATCTGCACTGGAAGGCTGAAGAGTCTCTGCTGGAAACTAGATGATGTCCCAGTTTAAATTCACCTTTTATTCTATTCAGGCTACAAATCTCTTTGTAGGTGCCACTCATACCCAGGGTGGGTCTTCTGTTTTCAGTAAATTCCTTCAGCCACACCCACAACTATGCTAATCCAATTTAGTTGGGTGTTTCTCACTCAAATTGACACAATCAGTTAATTATCACCAGGATAATTTCATTTTAAATTAAATGAATTTATAATTACATCTATAAAAACCCATTTTTTTCAAATAAAGTAGCAGTCAGAGGTTCCAGGAATTTGATGTGGATATTTTGAGCCTATCACACACACCCCATTTTAACAAAGCCTATTTTAATGAAGGTACAATAGTTCCTTACTTTACATTTGAGGAGTGATAATGTTGGAACTATAGACACAGAGATGGCAATATGTGCAAAACTCAGCTCAGTCATACTTAAGAATTATCTTTTCAGAGTATATTAAATTCTGATTACTTTCCAGGCCACCCCCACTAAGTTCTTACTGAAAATTTTAATATGCATTTCCCACTTCCATCCCTGGAAAGACAGTGGAATGCAAATTCTGGAACCAAATTCTTTAGTGGAGGATGGGTTCTGCCTTCATTATTTACTAGTCATATGGCCTTAGATAAGTCTTGCCTATAAAATGGGAATTATAATAGTATTTACCTCATTAGGTTGTTGTAAGGTTTACATAATCTAATACATATGAAATATTTAGAACCATACATGGGATGCACTTAATATGCTGTGGTGGACCTAATGTAGTCAACTTGAGCCAGAACGCCCAGCCGGACTGAGTTGGTGTGATGCCGGGTGTACAAGATCCACCTGAGGGTTGTTGCTAATGCAACATAAGGCAGAATGGGAGCCGTAGCTAGTTGGCGGGCTGTTTCCCAGGAGAAGCTCTGCTGTGGCTGGTTCTTCCGAAAGGAACTCAGCTGTGCTCGTCAAGGAAGGAGCTCGGGGCCTTGCTGTCATCGAGGATGGCTGCTGTTGCTTCGGAGGAGCTCTGGTTGTCATCTCTGCTGCAAGCATTGTATCCTGGTTCCAGGGATCTCTTCAGCCATCATGTGCAGACACGGACGTACATGGGACAGTGCTGTGGGTCCCCAGCCCTCAGTTGGATCTTTTGGGTCTCCAGTGCCTAGATGGACATTCGGCACCTTGTGGATTTGGCTTCTGGGTTAATATCGTAAAATCTGATATCCCCTATTAAATCTGCTCTCTTATAACCATTGGTTCTGAAAACCTAACGAAGACATATGATTAGGTATTATTAGCTGTTGTTGTTTTTGCCTTTTTTGGGAAAACAGGAGAAATATACTCCCTTTCTTTGAGGTCTCTGGTATCCTCCAGATATGACAGAACTAATAGAGTTGAGTCCTAGTTGTAGGATGCAAAAATCTATCTCAGGGGTTGTTGTGGTAACTTTCCACTGAGTTAAGGAGGTCTGACTGGAGCTGTGGTAAGGAATGGACTACATGTGTTGGGCAAATGAAGCATTGTAAAGGAAAAATGAACAAAACTTGGCAACTTTATTCTACCTTGTTATGGGGGTGGGAAATCTTTTTCTTAGTTCTACTGTATGACTTCCTTATCTCAGATTTTCTGAATCTGAACTCTTCTGGTGTTGGGGATTTAGCTCAGCAGTAGAGAACTTGCCTAGCAGGTGCAAGGCTCTGAGTTTGATCCCCGTGACCCCTTCCCCAGTGAATCTGAACTCTTCTAATTTTTTTAAATAAGTCTCTTATGGTCAACAGTATGTTCAGGTGAACCGAGTGCTAGAAACCTAACCTAGTTCCAGTGTTTATTATTGTCTTCTCTGATAAATAATCTAGCTATGCATTTACTCATTCCTGGTTTTATGTATCTTGAAACAAATGAGCTGGGTCTCAAACACTTCTGTTATGAAAAAGGACTTCCTGAATAATATACATATGCTAGTATTTTTCTGTAAATATTTTTTCTCCTTTCAGTCTCTTTCTATGACAGAGAAATAGCCAAGAATAAAGAGCAGAAGTCTTGGAGGGCTTTTTTCCTCCTTTTCTTGAAAAGTTAGTGTAGCCTCACAGTAGTTTTTCATACTCTGTATTCAGAACAGTGAACATTGATTCAGCCAAATACATCAACATTATAATCTCAGAAACTGTTTGTTTCTATATTGAAGCTTGTAAAAAGCAGTGACCTAACTAAAAGGGAAGCCGGAATCTACTCAAGAAATAATATTTAAGAAGATGAAACTAAAACTAAATTAGAACATTTTTATTTTATTTTCATAGTTCAGCCTTTGTGCAGATGTTATTTATTCAAAAAGATAAATCTAACATTTCATTTGCTATTTTGAACACCAGAATAATAAAACAGCTATGTTGAAGGCTAGAGCAACAAAACTAATAGCATTGTTTTCCCATGATAAAGGTCTGATATTGTCTCTATCCAACGGTAGTTCCTGCTTCCACAATATTAGATTATCTGCAGTAAAACTTCAGCTAGTAATGTAGGTAGAGAGATATTTATTACCAGCCCAAAGGAGCAAGACCATACAACTTCATAACAAATATATTGTGCTGACCATCAATGTAATGGATACATTATGATGAATACATTGGTGCCTAAAGTTGAATTACTATACCTAATATACAACTTATAATTTTCTACCATCTTTTTATATGATCACCATGTAATCCTTTTTTGTATAAAGTTACTATAGCCTTTTAAAATACTACATAATTAAAGATAAAAGTAACCAGGCATGGTGGCACACACCTGCAATCTCAGCACTCTGGGAGGAAGATGGCTACTATCAGACCAGTTTGGGTTACTTAGCAAGACCTGTCCCAAAATAAAAAGAAAAAGAAGGGAATGGGGATATAGTTCAGTATGAAGGCCTTGAGTTCAACTCCCAGTACCACACAAAGAAAGATAAAATTGCTTGGCATTGCAAATCAGTCTTTTTGCTTATTCAGTCTCCCTTGTATTTTTTTTTTTCCCCTGGTGCAGGCCCTTGTGCTTGCCAGGCAAGCACTCTAATCACTGAGCTAAATCTCCAGCCCCTCCCTTGTATTTTGAACCTTTCTTTTTTCACTGCATATGTGCGTGATGGTTTTCGTAGGAGTATAGAAGAAGTGGATGAATATTGCTTTTAAAATAAAGAAATTATTTACTTCTTTTTCCATTTTACTCATTATGGGCAATTTGGAAAATACAGACAAGGTTAGAAAATATCCAAATATAATTCTGGAAAATTCCAATGAAAAACAGCCCTCTCATTTTTTTCAATTGAGAAAAATGCTATATTGTTGTTCTTAGGAGTTGTCCATGTTGAGAAGCAATCCTAAAGTTTATCTTTTGTTAAAACTAATATGTGATCATTAAAATCACCTAGTACACAAGTACTGTTTGTCAGATGCATTTCAAGTTTTATTGGCCTGGGTATTCTCCTTGGAGGGAGTGCTTTAAATATATATGAGAATTTACCTTCAAAAGCATTTGTGAGCAGAGAAAACTTCGAGCATTTTCACATGGTGACATAGTACATTGGATGGATATTCTGAAATTAGAAGCACAGTTTGGAGCTTTTACTTGAGTAACAGCTTTTTTTAAATGGTACATCTTTCTTTGGGTCAAAGTTGTTACTTAAAGTTCACCTAGACAGAGAATAGCTTATTTATTCAGTAAATTTTGATATATTTATATTTATATGTGTATAGGTCTGTCTTAGTCACTTTCTTGTTGCTGGGACAAAATACCTGACATTTGCAACTTAAAAAAGAAGCAGTTTATTTTGGCTCACAGTTTCAGAAATTTCAGACCATGGTTGGCAGGCTAAAACACAGAAATGGTATAGCGGAAGGGCCTGGGCAGAGGAAAGCTGTTGATGTCATGCTGATCAGGAACCAGACAGTGAAGGGAAGATCTAGGAGGGAGATATACCCTTCCGGGTCAGGCCTCCAGTCACCTATCTCCTCTGATCAGACCCCACTTCTAATGGCAAGTTAGCAATAGCATCCTCATAATCCAAAAGTCCCCTGTATAAACGCACCATTCAAAAGTCCCATGTATAAATGCACGAGGCTGTGGGAGAACATTCCAAATCTAAACCACAACAAGTGGTAATATAGAAAATCACAAACACAAACTGACAATTTTCTGTCACTGTTTTATTGAAAACTTTTTTTTTTCTGGCAAGAGTTACTACAATTTCTGATTGAAGGACTGAGCAAGAAGATTAAAATTTTAGTTCATTAATGTAGTGTATTATAATGATGTAAAATTTAGGTTGTACAGTGGAAGCCAGTACAGTCCTTGCAGAAATAAAAATTTATAAGTTTTATGTGGTTGCATAGAGCAATCTAGAGGAATATACCAACAGTTTGACATCATGGTACAACTGCAACATGATTCAGTAATCAATATGTAAAAAATCTAAATCTAAATCTTAATCTAAAAAAAGGTCATTTTTATCAATAGAATTTTTTATTTCTAAACAAAGAATGTGCCCACATGGACCTGCTCCCCCAAATACATATTTGATAACTACACTAATGGTTAACCTGCGTCAACATGTGATTCCACTTTTGGGAACTAAAATACTTTCTACATTGCTGCTTAGGGGCAGGACTTCATATAAGGAAAATAAAGCAGAATGGAGATCTCAAAGAATGACTCATGTGTATGTACTCCTTATGTATGATAACAAAGAATGACTCATGTGTATGTACTCCTTATGTATGATAAGATGGTACTGCAAATCAATGGACCTACATGTGAAAGATACGTTTATAAAGTTAGAAGAAAAAACAAGCAAAAATCTGTGCAATCTATGCATTCAAGAAGCAACCTCTCAACATTTCAAAAGTACAACCCATTAGTGAAACACTGATAAATTAAAATAAATGATTTTTTTCAAGTAAAGCTCTAGAGACAAGATTAAAATGTAGTTGACAGAAAGAGGGAATATATTTATAATAGCTGCAATCCACAAAAGATTAATATATTTGATTTATAGAGCTCTTGGAATCAACAAGAAGATGTCAAGAAGATGGGAAAAATATGTGAAGGATACGAACAGAAAAATTACTTTGGAGAAAACAATAAAATTAATAAGCACATACCCCAAATCCTTAGTAATTTTGAAGATACAAATTATAAAAACAATGAGATTATTTTCTACCTATTATACTGGCACGGTTAGAAAGTTTAATAATTCAAGTGTTGGCAAGCACGGGGGATATTGTTTTAAACTATTCAGAATAAGTAGAAATACAATGATTTGCTGAGGGATACAGAATGTAAAAAGATCTAAATTGTGCCATCAAAGACATAAAATATGGGAATGGTCGGAGAAATGAAGGTGAGGGGGTATAGGAACTTCCCTGCACTGCTGGTAGGATTGA